>CALSBZ010043351.1:61764-86649 GCA_943591055.1 Gobionotothen gibberifrons | reverse complement strand
AGATGGATGGATAGATGGATGGATGGATGGATGGATGGATGGATGGACAGATAGATAGGTACTTTATTGACCCCAATTTGGGACATGTTTGCGTTGCAGCAGCATCAAAAACACAAGGCAATGTACTTAAGAGAAATTAAGACACAAGAAATAAACAGTCTAAAATATTTCAGAAATAGAAATGATGATTACAAATTAAAAAAGTTAAAGAATAAAAAATAAAAGATATTATTGTGCAAGAAAGGATTATTCAAAATTAAATAGAATATCAATGTAAAATGTACAAATATATATATTTTTATATATATTTGAATTTTTGTATTCAGTATTGTGGGAAACGGTATTTCGATCTCTATGTCTGTACACACATACTGAAAGATTGACAATAGAGTTGACTTTGACTTTGGCTTGACAGTCTATTGCCACAGCAGACATGGACCCCTCCCAGCTGGAGGCCTTCCTCACAGCGCAGACGAAGAGGCAGGGCAGCGGGGGGCTGGGTGCCGAGCAGGCCGCCGCCCTCTCTCGCTTCTGGAAGAGCCAGCGGGTCCGTGTGAGGGAGAGTCTGCTGTCTCAGAGCCGCTGGGAGCCTGGTCTCAGGGGCCTCTCCTGGAGGGTGGACCTCCACACTGCGGCCAGCCGGGGGGACGCAGCCCACAGTGGCCCCGTGGCCCTCATGGAGCTGGAGCTGGGCCGAGCCGGACAGGTGAGCCTGAAGAGAAGCCATTCAATGTCTCTCATGCTCCGTCTCAATTTGCGTACTTATTCAACATTCAAGATTCAAAGGCTTTATTGTCAGATGCAGAGTATACAGTGTAGTTATGGCAATTACAATCTTAAAGGGGACTTATCATGCAAAATGCACTTTTTTATCTCTTTTATACATAAATATGTATCCGCGGTGTCAGGGAACTCACGTGTCAGAAAATAATGATGACGTTTACTATTCTCATTTCGACACTTTGCGAAATTTGCAGCTTTAGAAATTAAACAATGGTGTATTTACTGATGCATTTGAAGTCGTTGAATCACAAACATCTCTTCAGCTTGTGCCAACCACAGACATTATTTCAGGAATCCAAACACAAGCACATCAAACAATCTGTTGACTTTGATCCAAGAGACCTGGGAGGGCTAAAGCAGAGAATGTGCTTCAACGCACGTCTGCAGCACACTGCGTGTCACTGACTCATCATGTAAAGTATTTTTTAAGTGACATAGTGAAATGAAGCTGGCACATTGGCGAACAAAGTGGAAAGACTTGCTAGCAACAAACAAGCCCCACCTTTCTGTCCAGGTTGTTAATAATGGAAGTACCTCTTGTGACATTAATGCAAATAAGTTAACAGTGCAAAGGTCTGTGTTTATTGACCTCCATCACGTTCTCCTCTCTATGCAGCCTTTATCATATCACATGAAGTTGAGGGACTCGCCGTAGATCAGGGGTGTCAAACTCAAATACACAGTGGGCCAACATTAAAAAATGGGTACTAGTCGAGGGCCGGACTGGTTCAATGTTTATTGCAGAACTTATTGAAATGAACTTATTGCACATATTAAACCTGGAACTAACTAAGCTTAAACTATTGCCTATAAAAACAACATTAAACATTAAATAATCAGTTGCATTAATTTCTTATGGCTCTATCTGCAGCTTCTCCAGAGTCATTTCTTATGAGTACATTTTTCCACAGGCCAACAACAGCTTCAAAAGAACTATTTCCCTCAAAGAACAAAACAAACATGCCCTGTTGTCGTGAGAGAGAAAGTGCAGAAGGAAACATCCATGTAAACTCAGTGTGCTGCTCTGTGATGCTAGTTCAAGCCAGATACTTGGCATCTCATCTTAGGAGCAAGGTCATCAATGTTTGAGGAAACCCTCAGGATGGAGTGAAGGTGTGTGTGCAATATACCGGAGGGCCAGATCTAATAGGAATTAGAAATGATCCTGCGGGCTGAAATTAAATCCACCAAGGGCCTGGTTTGGCCCCCGGGCCTTGAGTTTGACACATGTGCCGTAGATAGACTAGAATAATACACTTTAGCAGCAGAGGTCGAGATATCCTGAAAAAATCCTACATTTTCCATAATACAACTCGGCGTCTTATATTACACCCCACTGCCACCTAAATGCCCAATCATGATTGTTTGATGGTCAGGAAGTCACATAACGCAATTGGTGAGATCTGAAGATTCATATATTTTATTTCAGTTAATCTCTAAATGTTTTCCGACCCAGAAGCCCCCACGCTTCCTGTGTTTGGCTTCTTTTGATTATTTGCTGTTGCATTAATCCCATCGTAGTGGATGGTCCCAAAATACTCATGACCAGGAAAACAGTGCTGCCAATACACCAAAGTATTAGACTAAGATTATGATTACGGTTAAAGTTTGCGTTGCAACAAGAAGTGCCGAAGTGCAATGATAAAAACATAGTTGGAAGAATTCTGGAAAAGCAGCGGTAAAGAGAAAGGTTTTCAGCCTTGATTTAAAAGAACTCAGGCTTTGAGTAGACGTCAGATGTTCAGAAGGTTTGTTACAGATCTGCGGAGTATGAAAGCTAAAAGCTGCCTCTGCGTATTTGGTGATGACCCTGCGGACGATGAGTAAACCTGTTCTCCATGATCTGAGAGCTCTGGGGAAGATTTTGAGGTGTTTTCTTTCTGTTATTTTAAGCCAGTGCAGAGCGGTGAGAACTGGGGCGATGGGGCGGGTGCTCAATTATTTTAGTTTTGGTGAGGACAAAGAAGGCGTTGGTGATGAGGGCTCTTTGGCTCCTCTCCAACTCTGCCTTTTTCCCCCGTTTTATTTCAGTGTTTGTTTACACTTCGTTGTGTGCTTTTAACTTTGTCCGCAACATCTAATCTAATCACACCCACTCTACAATATAGCTTGCACATCTCAAAACATTCTCTTGCACTATTTTATCTGTTTTATTTGTTTTGTCTCCTATATATATTCATGTTGCTCTGTTGGAGGAGCCTGTGACCTAAGTTGTTTTCATTGCCATATCTACTGCACTCTAGCTAATGTGGACACAGCCTTGAATTGGCGGAGGCATTCTGGATGAGTTGCCAATGGATTTCTTACAGAGAAATTGAAAGACACTGTTGCAGTAATAAAACTAAGAACAAAGACATGGACCAGTTTCTCTAGACCAGGGGTGCCCAATACGTCGATCGCGAAGGTGTGGGTAGATCGCATGGCATTGAAAACACTTAAAATTAAAAAAAAAAAAAAAAAAAAAGTTAGCCTATCATCCATCCTTGCTATGGCATTTGCCACTTGATTGACGTACGGCGAGCTGATTACCTACGTAGTTAGCCTTCCAATGTAGACAATTCTACTAAAGAAAGGGTATAAGGGGGGCCTCACCTCCTCATCTGAAGCGCAAATGGGGCACTATAAGTGTAACAGTTTCTCCGCCGCTTCGAGGTTCCGGTGCTCGCAGTCCAGTAGCCCCCCCCCCCCCGCTCGCGACACACTGGGCCTCACCACATGACTTTGGGCAGGGGCAGCCCTGTAGGTAGATCACTTTCACGTGGTCATTTTAAAAGTAGCTCCCAAGCTGAAAAAGTGTGGGCACCCCTGCTCTAGACGGTGTTTAGACATGAGTGTTTTCAGTCTAAATATGTTTTTAGGTGCGGTCAAATGCTGATTTTGTAATTCCTTTGGTGTGGGTTTTTAAAATTAGGTCAGAGTCCATAACTACTATGAGATTTCTGACATTGTCTGATGTGTTGAACAGCAGGACTAAATTGTAGACGGTTGATTGGACTGATTTATTTGTCTGAAAGAATGAGGGGAAATGACTCTGTGAGGGACGCCATGAAGCCAGATGTCCTAAGTAGATTAAAGAGAATATTTGTGTGTGTACAGCATTGATATTTAAGCATGCTGACCACCAGCAGACCTCCATCATAGTGCAGATATCGCCATGTCGGCACAGTTCATCCTGTTTGTCACTGGGTTTGTTTCTAAATCTTCTACTGTGGGTCTCTGGAACAATGCTTCTACCTGCAGCAATAACCAGACTACCTGCAGTGATGACACATAGCAAAAATAACCATACCTGCTGTGATGACATTTCTACTCTTGGCAGTGACGTTTCTAGCCTGTGGGTTGACTTTTTTTTTTACTATTTTACACACTTTAGGGAAACCATTTTCCTCCAGCCTTCTGTACTCGTCGTATTTTAGTTTTAGGGAGAACTGCAGACCTTGAGGGTTTCACTTTTATTAAGTGAAGGCACTTGAGGCAGCTGATGTTGACATATCAATATTGGGATGATGGAAAGTGAAACCTGACCTGCTTTCCCAAATACTAGCATGACTTCCTGCGGCTCCTCACAGTTTCTGCTGCTCTGTATATTTTATTAAGGAGGATTATATTCAGGAAAAGTAAAAACTGTGTGTACGATATGGACAAAATCCACTATCATGGTATATTGTATTTCTTATTATGGTAAGAAAGTGAAGATTGATTTTTATTTTTTTAATTAAAAGTTCCTTAAGACCAATAACAACTACCTCACACAAGACAACACTTGTAACTATATGCCATACATTTTTGCATACATTCACAGTAAATATGTATTCAGTAGGATAGCTGTCTAACAGAAGTTAAATCCATTTCTCACTTATTCTGACAATGTACTTAACCCCAAATAAAAGAACCCAATACAAATAGTTGTTAAATAATAGTGAAGTCACGTTGTAATAACAATAACTCATCTCTCTCGAGTTTTCTTTTTGAGCTTTGCCAAAAGCCACTGTGTCAAGTGTCCTACTTGGGTTGCCGTCCAGAGTTGTCCAATATGGCGGACCATCTCGCACATGCGCACTGCAGATCGGGCAGGGGGACGGATCGGGTAGTGACAGTCATGACCGTCATGTCGTTTGTTTATTGTCTAACATTATTTTTTTAATCCAATGGAATAATTCCATTGGCTTTTCTTCAACGGAGCCCTAACTTCCGTCAATAATACGTCACTGCACCAAATGTTGGGATGGATGAATGTCAGTTTTGATGGTGTTTTTGAATATGGATTGTAATATCTTAGTAGGTAAATCTAGAAAATGGACCAAAACGTTTGTCTGGAGTTACAGGGTTCTTTATTCTGAAAGTGAAGGTAGTGTGTGATGTTGATGACACTTTGTGCTTTAGGAGTCTTGTTCCCATTCTCTTCGACCCAATGTGCAGCTCCCACAGCTCAGAGAAAGCAGGTCAGCAGACTGGAGCTTCACTCTGCTGTATTATACTTTACTACTATTCAATCATGTCTAAATGTAGCCCAGAGAGTCCTGAAGGCTGCAGAAGTAGGTGGAGAGAGTCACATTAAACATCAAGGTGTCCTTAAACTCTTAAATCCCAGTGGAGCCGGATGAGACGATGCCCTTCATCCGTGTGGAGGAAGTTCAGACTTTGGAAACAAGGCCAAAATGTTTCTGTTGAATTATGTATTAGGTTCATTATTTTGTTCCCTAAAAATATGATCTGATGAAACTTTTAGTAAAAAAACTGAAAAATAATAATAAACTATTTTGAATATGATTTTAATAATTTATGCAAAATGTTTTCAGGCAACTTTTTTCAAACTCTCTCATTCAAGATTATTAATTACTGTTTTATTATTATTTTAGACTTACTACACTCTTAGCTACAGTAAATACATGCATGTTTTTAAGACTGTTAAGTGAGGATTTAGTATTTTTCTGTATTTTATATTTTAAATAGATACAGCTGTAGGGATTTTAGGTTGTAGTTTTTTGCTTTTTCACCTATTTTCTGTCAATTTAAGACAATTGGTTGACAAAATAAT
Organism: Gobionotothen gibberifrons; assembly: GCA_943591055.1. Lineage (NCBI taxonomy): Eukaryota > Metazoa > Chordata > Actinopteri > Perciformes > Nototheniidae > Gobionotothen > Gobionotothen gibberifrons. The sequence goes on along the minus strand of CALSBZ010043351.1, from coordinate 80,828 downwards.
CAAGACACAAGATGAATTGATAAAAGAAACAATCACAAGTCGCAGTCCTTATTATACTAAAAGTATGAACTATTATTACTTATCTTATACATAAAAGAAAACTCTGCCAGAGCTTCGATTTCTAATTTGCATTTGCAGCGTTTAGACACCTTTTTATTTAATCATGAATACATGTCAACTTGAATCTTAATAAAGTCTGCAAAAAACATTTTACCACCAATGTTTATATATTCGAGTATTGCTTATGTTCGCAGTAATATCTCATGCTCTGTGCTAAGAGACACAGACAATAGAAAATAGAAACCAGCAGGGGGATCATCGCAGTACGAGAACAATAAAGGAAGACAAAGATGGGGGCAGATGGGAGTCACTCACATTATAGCTGTAGCGGGCTTCATCCATTTTTCAGTATCATGTGATGAACACAGTGCAGGTCAGTCAGAAGGGGGTCGTGTTATACAGAGAAGATAGTCCGAGTCTGTGGGACCCTGCAGACACCAGCTTTGTTTATCCATATGTACACATGTTTTAAATATCTGTGTATTAAGGTATTAAGAAATACGTGTAATTAGCACTGTCAAAGACATTTTAGTCTAACATGAAAAAAGTACTGTCTTACTTTGATATTTATTTATCTTTTGTAACTACAGTTTCTGGAAAGAAGTGCCGGCTCGAGTGCACAAAAATTCCAAAGTATACAACCGAAAAGAATCCGCCCCTTCCTTCAGACTTCCTACAGAGCACCTCCTCCAACACACATGAACGCGCACATGACCTCAGTGAAGACTTGAGCAACAATCAGATGTAAAACAATGCCCAAGATCATGATAATGAATGTAAAACAAATGTATAACACAGTTATTGTCAGTGCTTATATTTTTGAAGCTAGCATGTTTGTTTTGTGAAAATGTATTACAAATGTTACGTCTGGCTAGCTGGCGAGTGCAGGCTGCGGTAACGTTACATATCAGGCAGAAAAAAGGTTATCAATACTACACAGCCCAAGTTGGTTTTGAATGTTTATTTGAAATATTTAGCGTATTCATCTATCATGTTTGTCGACGAACGAAATACAGTACCTAATTACCTAGCCATGCTAGACAGCGTCTGCTAAATGAGTAAATATAAATGCTATGCTACCTAGCGTTTGTTTCTGTTATTATCGGTGACACATTGGGACACACAGGGGAGAGCAACAAACAGTTCAGCTATGCTGCATACAGACAATTTGTTGTGTGGCAATATGGAGCCCTGGGACAGGGTCACAGAGTGATTATTCCCAGTTGCTGTGTCTGGAAGATACGCGACCGGTACCCAGATCCACATGGACAGTACAAAGGCTTCATCCACAGTAGGGTATAAGCTCACAACAGTCCAAGAGAAAAAGAGCTTGCATGGCATCAGATTTCAGCTCGGTGTGCTCCATAAGTATCGTTGAAAAGCAACTCCGATATTGACTCTGGTTTGACTTCTCCTAGTTTCCACTTTCTTTTTCTTCATAATTTGCTCCATTACAGTTTTTCTTTTGCGACCGGTAGACGATGTTGAAGCAAACTCTGCCATGGTGAAACTGCCCGGAGACGGGAAACACGCCCAATGGCGGCACGGGCAATGACTGCACGAGTGTGCGTGCACGAGATGGAAGGCTGATGGACAGGTCGGCCAACCAGTTATTTTAGCCGGCCTGGCTAAAATAATTGGTCGTAGTCTTTACAGTATTACGGCTTCCACAGATGAATTTTATGGATTTTTTTTCAAAGCACTTAGAATATTCATTGCTATCAGGATGTTAAGAGCATTCCATGGAATATAACAAAAAGTGTATCTCGAGCCGGTTTCTCAAACTTACCTACCCCTCCTTTAACATTGTTTAAATATGCCAAGTATTAATAAAGTATGTATTAGGGCTGTGCGATTATGGCAAAAATCATAATCATGATTATTTTGGTCAATAATTGATATCACGATTATTAAATACGATTATTCATTGACTTTGAAAACATCCGTTTATTGAACTTTAAAACAAATTAAAATAATAATTTGAACAGTATATTTTTAACTGTTGATTACCCTGAACGTATAATTCAACTTGAAAATCCAATAAATTAAATAAATGATACATTTATATTTACATTTAAATAAATAATATCAAAAATAATAAATACCAATAAACAAGATTTGGAGCGCACTTCAACAAGCTACTAAACATATATAAATATGATAAATACATGAGACTAAAATAAATTAGATCAAATATGTTTCAGTGCACTCTCACAACCTAGCAAAGCAAAATAATCGTTTTTTTCGATTATGTTGTTTTTGTAATTGTGGCAGGCCAAAATCGTAATTTTGATTAAAATACGATGAATTGCACAGCCCTAGTATGTATGTATAGTATGAACAATATTAGCAGCTCCTATTTGCATTGTAAACACAGATGCAAAGAGAGCTATCCCTGGATCACTTTGATACTATAGAACATTTAAAAGTGTGATAATTATTAGGCAAAAATTCAGTGTTAATTGTTTATTTTTGTATAGCCGTACAATATACAATATTTTCCAAAAATCTAGATATTTGAGATTTAGGTGTTGTCATTAATCCATTCTATTTAAATATATCTTTATCTATGTCATTGGTGCTATTTATATAATGTGGTTTCCCCTATTGTTATACATGCTTGTGTGCATAAAAGCCATTTCTATTGTTTATTGGGGGGGAGATATTGGGGAAAAGTGCCAAAAATCTGAGTGAAATTCAATGTCTTTTATAAGGTGTTTTACTGAAATGTCGTCTGCCTCTCTCAGGACTCAGAGTTCGTGTGTCTGGAGTTTGATGAAGCCAAAGTCAACCAGGTGCTGAAGAAGATGTCTGATATCCAGGAGAGCATCGACAGAATCGTTCCTCGCACCTGAAACTTTAAGAGCGGTTTTCTTCGGGCAGCAGAGAAATGGGAAGGTGGGATTCTGTCTCAGAGACACTTTACCTCATAGAAAATAACTGTTTCCTCTCTGCTGATATGCCAGGATGGATCCAACATGGCTCTGCCTACAGACTTTTGAAAGACGTACCGTATGAGATGCATAATCCTCATTTCAATACAACTTGTCATATTGACTTGTGCTCATATTATGGGTCGTGTTAATGGACCAAAAAAGTGTTTGTTTTTTCAACCAACAATTACTCAAAGTATATATCAATAAGTGTTGTCTTTTTTATATGAGAGTGATCCTTCTTTATTCCCTTTCTGAAAGTGTGTAGAAAGGGTCCAAATCTTTGCAAATTGAAGTAGGTTAAAACAACATTTTCTTTTATAATACAATGTAACAGAAACAAAAATTAAACACTGCAACGTAATCTGAAAATGATGAAGAGGATGATACAGCTTTAGATCTAAAGTTCAGACTGATCTTAAACTGATGTTTTTGACTGAAAATGCATTTAAAGTCAACGCAAAGATGCAAAAGCATTGATATTAACAGATGGCGCACATTTGGTCAACAACTTTGAGTTGAACAATTTTCCACTGATGCTGTTTATGGAGAAGAAACTGTTAAATAAAAACAATAATTTGCATTCAAAGTTAACGCCTTAGCTACTCAATCTACAGGTTTATGATAAACCTGTGATAAAATGCTAACATTAGCATAACATGATATTGTGCCAATATTCTGAATATGTTTCTTAGCATAAATATAAAAATGCTCACTGAGCTAATGCATTTAGCTCGAATCATGATGATTTGTTTCCTCTGACTTAGTAGCTAATGCTAACAACATGTTAGCCTTTCATTCAAATATGTAATTCAATACAACTGTATTCATCCCTACAAGTGGCTATATGATGCATAGAACAACTAAAATGTATTAGGCCTATAAGCATTTAGCAGAAAGTACAGCTGACAGTATCAGGTTAGACTGACGAGAGTGCTCTGTTGTTACCATGGTGATTGTCCTTTACCTGAACAGAGTTTAGAGCGTCCCGCTCCTTTAAGGAAAATGGTTTGATCATCCCTTTCTGAGCTACCTGGTGTCGGGTAGACTGCCTGCAGGTGTAGATTACACGTGACGTGGCCTATTAATTCTTAAGAGGAACAAAAGCCTGCAGGACCTCAGAAGCACTTGAACAGTTTGATAAAGGACTTGATTCATTAGTTCAGGTTAAGAGTGTTTATATAAATGCAGTTAGTTAAACCTCCACTCCACTGATTCAGTCAGATTCAGTGGATGCAGTGTTTGTCTGTGTTCAGTGCAGAGGTTATATTGCTCCAGAGGTGGATGACACTGACAAGCAATAAAATGCCTGATAAATAAACTCTTAAATCAATAAAGTTTAAACCATAAAACCCCTGCTTTTGCTTTTGAGATTGCATTGCAACCCAACACAAGATCATGTTGGAGATGATTGGGATATACTCTAGCGGCTAGAGTCTAGCCTATACTGTCTTAAATGTGCTTACAATAAGTAAGTTGTAATAATTATTGTTCTTTGATTTATTTTTGTTTTGTTTTCAGTTATGGTGGGGCAACATCTAAAACAAAGGTCAGTTTTATTGTTCGACGGCCATAAATACAAAGAGAATTCAATCTAAAGTATCATTTATAATATAAAGAGGATTTGTCAGTGCTTGCAGGGCTCAGAGAAATATCTGTTTGTGCACTTTTGAACTTAATTAATCACTTTTGAAGAACTGCTCAATGTAAATATTTCCTTGTAATTGTCATTAATGCTTTGTAATAAACGTCTCAGACATCTGGTTGGAACATCTCATCACTTTTACTTCTAATCATCAGCGTGTCATGTCTCATAAACTGTTGACGGCTCGATGAGGCGGGGGGGGGTGGTTTATGGGTTGAGACGTGGAGATGGACTCAAACTGCTTTGATAAGACAACTGCTACTTCAAGATAAACAAACATTGTTCGTTTAGAGTTCAGTTTTCCATCTTCTTCCTCTCCAGTGAAAACCATGTATCTCCAGATGTTTGTGATGAACTTAAGTGTTCCCTTTATGTGTTGATAACATTCTCCTACTTCTGAAGTTCAATAAACTATTTAAAAACCCTTTTGGATCAGCTGGATAATGCATCTCCACAAAGCTGAAAACAGGGCGGCTTTTCTGAGAAATGTCGTGAAAAGTGGACTTTTAGAGATCTGTGGTTCTCACAGGACAGGAAAGCTGCAAACAGATATTAAAGGAGCCCAATTATACTTCTGGAGTTTTCCCTTTCCTGACCTGTAGTGGTTTGTGTTGGTCTGAAAAAGCTAATATCCCTGTGTTCCCTCCAGAGGGAGTTTCTCTCCAACACTACAGCATTATTATAGGTTAAAGGTGGGGTAGGTAATTTTGGAGAAACCAGCTCGAGTGCGCTAGAATTTGAAAATACACAGCCGGAAAGAATCTGCCCCTTCCTTCAGACTTCCTTACAGAGCCCCTCCTCCAACACACACGAACGCGCACATGACCAATGAGGGCACGAGATAAGTTTGTGCACAGATGGAAGGCTGACAGGCAGGTAGGCCATCCAGTTACTTTAGCCGGGCCGGCTCAGATGATTGGTCGTGCTTTTTACAGCGCCACGGCTTCCACAGATGACATTTTGTTATGGATTTTTTGTCAAAGCACTTAATATATTCATTGCTATCTGGATGTTAAGAGCATTCCATGGAATATAACAAAAGTGTATCTCGAGCCGGTTTCTCAAACTTACCTACCCCACCTTTAATATTAGTATCTATGCATACATAAAAAAAAATATAAAACCCCTATTTTTGCATCTACAACATTCAACTAATGACCACAGCAATGATGACAACATATAAATTGTAAACATATTGTTTTGCAGGATTCATCTTTGTTATGCTTTTGATGCTGATACACTGAACTTTTTTTAGCAGGTATTTAACTCACAACATAATATTTCTACAGTATTGTATAACTTCTGTACAAGATCTGAGTATTTGGTCTACCACTACACTTCAGCCCAGATTTTAAGATGTTAAATGTAGAGGGGTAAAAGGGGGAGGGTGTGTGTTTTGCACTTGGGAATCCTTGCAACACTTTTGAACTGCAGCCATGCAACCTGAGGGAGGAGTCTGAGCGCAGGGGAGTCTCGCACTTCGGCTAAACTTCTCCACCTTTCCCCACTCAGTGAACAGAGGAAGTGACCTTGTCTGTGGGATATTTAAAGATTGGAAAGGATTTCGGGTTTCACAGTGTTCGTATTTCAGTGAATGAGGATTAGTGCGCAGTTGATCTCCAAAATACGCGCCGCGTGAAGGAAGGAATGAGGGTGGGTTCAGGTGCACGAGCTGCAGCCTGTTGATCTGCCTTTTCATTTGATTTCACAACGAGGACGTGCGGAGGCGGTCTGAGAGGTAAGTTAGTCACAGATATAACTCCCAAAGTTTGTATTGTTTTTATTGCGCAGATATGCGAAATAACCGTACATTTAACACAGAGTTTGACCGCTGAGTAGATACAAAAACAATACAAACTTTGGGAGTTATACAAAACCAAGAGCAGTTTGACTTTGTACTTGTAGATAGTAGCCTACTGTGTGTTATAACTTGCATGACATGTGTTGAATAAATCAAGTGTTTATTCCTGTTGTTTCTGTGTTATAGTGTAGAAAAGGGTTCTAACTTTAGGGAAAACAGAGCAATAAAGTGTAATTCACTGCTTCATTCAGATTTAGAAAAAGTCTTATCCATCGCATCTGTCAGTGTAAGCTACGGAAGAGGATTAGGGCCAAATGTGAACAGTTTATTTGAGTTCAGTCCACATGTGAATAATGTGTTTGAATCCTGAGAATAATGTCAAAAGTAAAATAACTTAAATATAATTCCTGATAATATTAAAATTATTATTATTTTGAGCTATTAATCTCAAAACTCAGATTTTAAAAATCATTACTCAAATATTGTTTTTTGCAGTTTTGTATTCTGAAGTGATAATGGACGTCAAAAGGGGGAAAATATTGATGTCCCCTGATTTATAATAAAAACACATGGCAGTAACCTTCATTTGTTAATATATAAAATGAATATACTATATAAACAAAATGAAAACACTTACATCTCTTTTATCTAATCAGATTATCTTTCAGTAAAAAACAAACGGTCTTTTCCTGTTCACACTGCAATTAAAGTTGTACAGCTCTGCAGTTTGATAAATAATTAATATTTTATAGCTTTTATACAAAGACCTACCACTCTGTAAACATTGCTCAGGCAGTCAATTAAGATTTGCCCTTAAGTAAACTTTGATTTTCATGTTGACAGTCTGCAAGTGTTGCTTCACTTCTATGTGATTGGTCTACTCTAAAGGTGTGTAACTGAAGATCATTATAGCAAGCTTACATTACTTTAGTAGCCTCTCTGGACAAACAATCCCAATTTATAACCAAAATTATCCCTGCACTTCGCTGAGTTTCTTCCTGGTTAATGTGTCTTTGTGTTTAACTGCAGATGGATGCAGAAACAACCGTCTGGTTCTTGTTGGAGACGTGGTTCTCCTTCCTGCAGCTCCTTCACATGAGACCTGGAGAGCGCTGCGTCTCCTCCAGCCCCAACTGACCCCCCTCTACTGTCTCAGGTGATATATAGCTTACATGTCATGTGACCCAAGACTTCAAATGAAGGCATATGTATTATGAGACACGAGACAAGTGGGACACACCTCTTTTTTGTCCCACCTTCTATTTTTTATATTAATATTTTGATGCACATTCAGCAGTTTCTCATTACATTTTTCAATACCTTCCATGTCATGTGGCCCATTAACTCCATCCATAACATACATTATGACTACGCTGGACAAATATGACACGCATATTTTCTTGGACTTTATTCTACCTTCTATTTCATATGAACATGTGTAGGAAAAATCTGCAGTGTTTTTATTGAATAGCTTCCGTATCATGTGACCCAATCAAGTAGGACACGTGTCGTCTTATTGAATTTTATTCCACTTGCTATTTTATATGAGTATATTCATGTGAAACTGTTTTTAAATTCAAAATGACTTGTAACTATATCTCTACTATTAAAAATAACATTTTTAATTAAAACTTTATGTAGGTACAGTACATGTTGGGACTGCAATGTAAATTAAACATCTGTTTTTCAATAAATAAAATCTGCACAAAAAAACTAACTTAGTAGTGACATCTAGTGGTATAACTGTTTAGGCTTCTGTCCACGGCAAAACGTTTCGACATGTATTTAAGTGACTGAAAAACGTTGCTCACTCTCTCATGAAAGTGCACAGTACTCATCTGTGTGTGTCAGTCAGTGGACAATAACAAAAACGGCTGTCAGTTAACCAGCGTCATGTGCACGGCTGAATTGGAAGCATGTGATTGAGGGGGAGGGGGTGAGGAGAAAATGCTCATGGGCCCGTTCCTGCAGGATCAGAGATTAAGATGCGGCCTTGTTCGCAGCCGTCTTGAGCTCTGAAACCAAGCAGTGGTGAAATCAAGCTTCCTGTTTCTGCTTCAGATTCATCTAGTTTTATTTTTGATAAAAGTTTCAGGGTCGATTTATCTTTCTCCATGTTTCCAAATGTCCCTTTTGGCTTTGTCGTAAGTCCTGATTCTGCAGATGTGTTCCTGCTTTGTGTTGATTTTCATGGATTCTCTTAATGTTGCTGTCCTTTCTATAGACGCAGAGGGGAGGCATCATGTCTGCATGCCGCAGAAAGCTCTGCGTGATCATGATGCTCAACGTCTTCGTCTGCCTCCTGGTTTGCGTCACGTGGAACCTCCGGCGTCACAAAAGTGGCCGCCACAAAGTTCGAATCCCATCCGAGAGGTTCTGGCACATGCAGGAAGAGAGTAAATCCTTCTGGAACAAGGAGCAGCAGCGCCTGGACTTCCTCTTCAACCCCATTGTGAACTCTTTGCTCTCGAGCGACTCCCTCATCGAGCTGCCTGATTGGCTGAATAACACCGGGCCCCCTGACCTCTGTGAGCCGGATAACAGAGTCCCAATGCAAATTATGGACTACAACTCCCTGCCAACGGGCTTCCAGGATTTTCTTTTGCACATGCGCTGCAGGACATACCCCATGCTGATAAACCAGCCTCATATCTGTAAGGGAAAACCCTTCCTGCTGCTGGCGGTCAAATCCCTGATCCCACACTTTGACCGGCGGCAGGCTATCCGCGAAACATGGGGTCGGGCGGGGGTCATAGCTAATCGCTCAGTGGTGACGGTGTTCCTGCTAGGCAACACCATGCCCGTGGATCACTTCCCAGACCTGCTGGGGATGCTGGACCACGAGGCGAAGCTCCACAAAGACGTCCTCCAGTGGGACTACCGGGACTCCTTCTACAACCTCACCCTGAAGGAGGTTCTGTTCCTGGAGTGGTTCAGCGAACACTGCCCCCACGGCCAGTTCATCCTGAAGGGTGACGACGACGTCTTCGTCAACACCGTACGGATTGTCGACCTCCTGGAGGGCCTGCCGGAGAAAAAAGCCAAGGATCTGTTCATAGGTGATGTTATCAATGACGCCGGTCCTCACAGGAACCGGAGACTCAAGTACTTTGTCCCAGAGAGTGTGTTTGTGGGGATGTACCCGACTTATGCAGGTGGCGGAGGATATCTGTACTCGGGGGAGTTGGCTCTGCGCCTCCACAACGCATCCCGGCAAGTGGTGCTGTATCCCATTGACGATGTCTACACAGGGATGTGTCTGAAGAAGCTGGGCCTGGCTCCTGAGAAGCATGAAGGCTTCAGGACGTTTGGCATTGATGCCAAGTACAGGGACAACCCGTGCGTCTACAGGAGCTTGATGCTGGTGCACAGCTGCACACCACAGGAGATGTTGACCATCTGGCCGTGGATCATCCACCCGGAGCTGGACTGCCAGTGAGGGTCAAGTCAGGTAACTCTATGGATTTATGTATGAAGAGAACTGGATACAGAGTTGGAGGTGGGACCCCGTTTTGTCCTATGAAAGTACCCGTATCTGGGCCCATAGAGCATGGGCACTTGTGTGCTGCTTAAGCCCCACCTCCTGGGTTACTCCATACATTGGGAAAGAGACATCTGTATTCTTTTTTTAAGAAGTAAACTACCCAGTACAAACACTTTTAAATACCTCTTCAAATCATTAGGGTCTAAAAGTTGTGAAAGGTGCTAAAAGCTAAATCCCTATTTTACCTCTCCATTCATTTGACTGAGTCGAGAGCGGAAAATCGGAGTTAGGGCTAAAGGAAAACTCAAGTGTGCTCAATGGGCCCAGATCCAGGAACTTTTGTATCTACTGTCACTCCATTCGTGGACCCGTCTCCAATGCTGTATCCAATTCTCTTTATACATCCATAGGTTACTCCCGTAGGGTCCTTGGGGCACTTTGATGACTCCCTATCTGCCTCCAAATACCCTGATTGCCCGCCGGTCTCATGCACTCCACTGCTGTTTTCCACCTCTTTATGTTAGTCAGCCATTCTGTCTTTGGTATTCATGCACCGCCTTTAAATGTTCCTGCTGCTCCATATCTTATCTATGTTAAACATAACAGGCTGCCAGTGAACACCTGCATATGTGTTTGCACTGTTGAGATTACAACACCTTGTTAAATGGGTTGAACCCTGTTGCAGCAACCTGAAATCAAATCAAATCAAGTTATATTTACATACCGGGCATCGTCCCGGTGGGCCGTTGACCCAATGTGGGCCGGACGGACGATGTGGGCCGGACGGACGATGTGCGCCGGTCGGACGATGTGGGCCGGTCGGATAAGTCCCCCGTCCCCCCAGTTGACAATTTACTAGCGGTAATTACTTGCGGTACTGAGGTGGGCCGGTCGAGAGTCCCGGGCTGATTTGTAGTCCCAGTCCACCCCTGCACATAACACAATATTTTGTGTAAGATCTTTTAATGGCATGGCCTTGTCCTGTGAGTAGGGTTGCAAACGGGCGGAACATTTCCGGTAAATTTCCGGAAGGTTTTCATTAGGGATGCACGATAATTATCGGCCCGATAATTATCGGCCCGATAATAGGAATTATGACGTCATACCGATAAACCCCGATAACAGTATTAATAGCCCCGATAACATACAATATATTTTTTGGGTAAAAAAAATATACTGCGGTGTGGGTGGATTGGGATGAGGGGCGCTTGTTTTTCACTCGGCTCCTCCCGTTTTCCCAGTACTGTGGTATTAGTGGTATAGGAAGAGGGGAGTTTTTCACAAATCCAGCGCTCCCTAACTCATGCCTGGCTGTGACGTAAATGGTGTGCAGCCGTGAAACCAGGACAGTAAACAAACATGTCGTCGGTAGTATGGGACTATTTCAAAGTTTCAGAGTTAGATAGTTCGCTTGCTATTTGTATTAACAAATGCAATGCACACTCCTTCATACTCTGATCGATAACGATATACGGGACATAAGTTTCACCACGGACATATGGACCAGTGATGTTAGCCCCGTTAGCATGCTAGGTCTGACGGCGCAGTGGCTGGACAAAGACTACAAACATTGACTCAATTATGTTTATTTGGGAAAATAAATATGGTCACTTTGAAGAGTCAAAACTGTTCTTGGCTTTGTTTTGTTCATAGTAGTAATGCTCATGTCATTTGTTCACTACTAGTCTTTTTTTTACCACCAGGTGTGCAAAAACGACAGGTACATTTAATATATTTATATATAATATTATTATCGGTTATCGGTATCGGTATCGGTCTTGAGAAGCAGGAAGTTATCGGTATCGGTATCGGTTTCAAAAAACCAATATCGTGCATCCCTAGTTTTCATGGGAAGTTAAGCTGGGGAATTTTGGAAATATTCGATGCAAAATTAAACAAAAAAACAAAAAGTAGAACAGAACAAGTTTAATTATTATATTGAACAATTGTTTGTTTAATTGAAGGACGAAAACAGGAATGTTGCTAATGTTAGCCAGATAGCATATGCACACAATAGTTTTTCAAATCAAAATTCATGCATTCATGCCAACTGTACACAAACCAGTGTTAGTGGTAAAAGATACGTTTTTGGTACGTAGTGTGCCAAGTGGAGAAAAACGTTGGTAACTGATATTTTCCTAAATTTATCACAACGTTTACTACTACTGCTTCTACTAAAAGGAGATGAACTCTGATCCCACACAGACTGTTTTCTGCAAAGCCAAAACAAGACGACAGAGTTTATACATTAAAAATCTACATTTTGTAGTTATTATTAAATGCTCAGTGTTGTTTTTAACATCTCCAATTTGATGTTGCTGCTGTGACTGTGCATTCATTCTCTGAATTTGTATTTTAATAATATATTGTAAGCAATAAATGTGTTTTTCCATCACCTTCATCAACAGATGTGTTTGGGTTCACTCTGGTCCTGTTTTCAATGGTTTGTTTAAATGGTTTTGATGATACAAATCTGTTCCAATGAGAATAAAAAAACATGTCTTGTGTTCTGTTCTACTTGTCCTCTTCTCTTTTGTTTATTACAATTATTTTTGTTCATTATAAATCTGTTCCACTAAGTGAAAATAATAAAATATCTCTTGTGTTTTGCCTTTGGATTAAATGACATTACATTACATGTGACTTGTTAGACGCTTTTATCCAAAGCGACTTACATACTCAATACTGTGGACAATCCCCACAGGAGCAATTTGGGGTGAAGTGTCTCAGGGACACAACGACATGCTGACTGCAGTGGGGTTTGAACCCCCTGATCCAAACACCAACGCACTAGTCCACTGCGCCACACGTCTCCCTATGGATATATATTGAATAGATTTTATTCAATATTTTTATTATTTTGTTGTCAACAACAATAACCCAAAAGTAATAAGTGAGATATTCTTTTTTTATAACTTCAGTTTGCATTTTCTTTAATGAGAATATTTGTATTATTATTCTTATTGTTGTTATTATGAAAAAGGATATTAACTCATTGTTAATATTAATAGCAACATTATCTTGCTAGACAGTGGTGTCGACAGAAGTTTAACATAAAGCCTATTTTATATATATTTTAACAATCTTATTTATACTTTACTGACTACTTTCAAAGTCAACTTTATTGTCAATCTTCCAGTTTGTGTGTACAAAGAGATCGAAATACCGTTTCCCACAATCCCGAATATAAAAACCAATGTATATAAAAATATGTGTGCAAATATGTACACAGTCAAAGACACATTTTTACATGTGCACACATTAAGACCTAAAAAAAACCACAACAATCAATATATACAAAATAACAGTCACTTCAATATTTTGAGAATGTACATTAGTGCAAGATTGTCCGTAGCACTAATGCACATTCTATGGACTATCTACTTTGCTTATTGTTTACTTAGTTATGGTCTTCTATACAACAATTGATAATTGTGTTCTAATGTTTTGTAAGGACTTTAAGAATAGGATATTTACTGATACAAACACAGCTACAACATTTATGTTATTTTAAGTCTTACAAAAGATGCATTTGTCCCTGGTGGATGAAAGTGTATTGGGAATTTGAACCATTACATGAGGATAGAGATGTGAAGCCAACGGGGACCTCTGGTGGACGGATCAGCTGTTCACGTGCAGGCAAACAATCAGCTTCCTGATAAATTTCAGCTGCTCACGCAGGAAGGCAAACGGCAGTTGAACTAAAACTGTGAAGCACTAAGACTAGTTTAACAGACAAAGTGACAAAATGCCTGAAAAGAACAGTATTAGCTTTAAAAGAGTGCTGCTCATATTTCTGCTGATATTTGGAGTATTTTGGAAGCAGTGTGACTCACAGGTAGGATTAACATGAGACATTGTTTTGTGTTCATACTTTAAAATAGTTTAATTCATTGTTTGTTTTTGCTTGCTTGCGTTTGCAGGTGATGAGAGAAGAAGCCAACAAGCCTCCAGGTGAAACTCGAGCAAAAGGTATTTGTCATGTGATTTGAATGGGAATGTGTGGCTTTTTACTTGGCTGTGCATTTGAAAATCAGCAGGTAAAATAATCTGAACACAGATCTACACTTTTGTTTCTATTATCTATGTTTCAGAATGTCCTTCCATGTTAGCCGCACATCTTCAAATCAAATCTATATTGACATCTCTCTTTCTATATTTGTTACTTGATTTAAAATAATCTGAAAACCATGTTGGAAATATAAGAAAATGGCAGCTTTAACTAAAATATGGTGTTTTCTTTTTTATTAATGCATTAAATTAAACAGCATTTTTAAACTACTGTTCTATAGGCAGCCTATCATTTACACATTTTAGATACTTATTTTCTTGGGTCACATTTTTCTGGTGTTTTACGCAATACACATAAGTACAAATCATCCTATGTTATTTATTTGCTTGTGTTTATTGGAATTGCACTTGATATTGAGTTAATCCAAAAGTAATGCAAAGTATTCAGGTAACATTACTTGTATATTGTTATACTCAAATACATTTTTAAAGCTACCCTCCCAACCCTGATTAATAGATGGCAATTAGCTCAACACTGACTTCACAAAAATTACTACAAGAAAGAAAAGACCCACTGCACTTTGGGATAACGAAAGTTGCTTTACAAATCAAATGTATTATTATTATTGTTGGGGAAATATTTTCCAAGGCCCATAACTTTGACCCAGTTTATCAGTCCAAACTGTCCTGACTGAGCACACGCACCTGTAGCCTTGGCTGCTGTGCTCTCAGTGTTTTGACTCTCTGTTCCTGCCTGTGGGCGTCAGCTGATAGAGGTGTTGTGGTTTTATCTTGTTATGCACAATGTTGATTATTCTCTCAGAACTAGCTAAATACACGGGTCTGGGGTAGAGTTCTTCAGAATTTATGTGGCAACTCTCCCGTGCAGTCAGAACCTCTGGCTGCTGTGACTTGTGATGTGAATCCTCCGGCCGAAGCTCCTAATAAACCCATCAGTGTTTGACATCAAAGCTCCTGCTCATCCCGTGTCTCCTTCATGAGTCGGTGGCTCCCACAACATTGCTACACAGAAGTTTCTCCCACGATTATTGCTAGTGTTGAGTGAACGGATAATAAGTACTGTCTCAGGTGAAGTGACAGTTAAAATAAACCGTGTGTTAAAACTCACCTATTATGCAAAATCCACTTCTTCATGTCTCTTATACATCAACATGTGTCCCCTCTTCTTCATGTCTCTTCTACATCAACATGTGTCCCCTCTGTGGAAAGAGACTCTGAAAGTTTCAGGAACAAAGATTCTCTCTCTTTTTGTCCTGATCCATTTATATAAAAACCTGTCTGAAAATTAGCTGATCAGATTTTGGCCACTTTGTGATGTCATAAAGATTTTTTGGCTTGTGTATCCATTAGCCAATCAGCAACCAAGGTACCCCCCCCCCCCCTTATCACCTGAATCTCCTCCTAGAGCACCATTGTGTTCTTTGTAACCAAATATCTCTCAGAGGGGCGTGGGGAGCATACTTGCCAACCTTGAGACCTTAGAAATCGGGAGCATTTCAAAACCACCGGGGGGGCGGGGGGTGCGCTAGTGGGTCGCCGGAGCTGTTGGATTAACATTAACATGCCTATTTCACAGGAAAGGAGTGAGCAGAGGGTCGAGTTGTCGATTCTTGTTGTTCTTGACTATCTAGTGACTAGTTGCGCGCTGCATTACCATGGAAACCAAACAATGATGTAGCTGTATTAACTTAAAGAGTGGAAACAGTCTTGAGTAAATCTGATTTAGTCAGAAATCGGGAGAAATGCGGGAGAAATATGACCCCGGGAGGAAACCGGGAGAGCGCAATGAAATCGGGAGTCTCCCACGAAAATCGGGAGGGTTGGCAAGTATGGTGGGGAGGGGCTCCTTATTTTCATCCAAAGTAACAGACAGAGAATCAGCACTTTTGAAACAGGGCTGAAACGGAGGGGATTATGGGACGCTGCAATGATCTGTTTGGTATTTCGAGTCAAACACTTCAGAGACATGTTCTGTATATATCTGAGAGCAATAATATATTGATGAAAAACAGTATAATAGGGGACCTTTTTAAAGCCACAGTTGTTCTGTTTCCCCTCACAAGGTCGTGGAGGAGACGGCGGGGCCTTCTTCGCCCTGCAGAGCTGCCACCAGCTGCTGAAGGGCGACTCCGGGGACTTCTACTCCCCGGACTACATGTGCTCCAACCCCCCCCTGTGGTGTAACTGGACCATCCAGGTGGCCCCTGCCTGGAAGATCGACCTGTACCTGGAGGACCTGACCCCCGACGACGCCTGCCACCTCAAAGACGACCAGGTGCACGTGGACGAGCCCGCGGGGAATTTTGGGGGCACCAACGTCCTGCAGAAGTGCTGGAAAGAGGCCAAATACACGTCGTCCTCCAACACTCTGTACGTGGTGCTGCTGATCGGGGGTTGGCCAACCCCACCCTACAGGGGCTTCTACGGACGATACCAGGTGTCATGTTTTGTTTGTTTGAAGACCAAGAGTTAGTCTAAAGAAGACCAGGAAGCTTCTGGAAAAGTTTAACGGTATATATTAAGGCAAAAGTATAGTAGGTTTACAAGGGAACACAGCTGTGGTTCCTGAATCCAATTCGCTGGTCCACGTCTGCAGTTGCAAGAATGAAAGAGATCGTTTCTCTCTATAACATCGTATTTAGTCTTCTTCCATTGGCTGACGGAGGCGGGTCTTCTTCTGTAGTCCTCTGATGACGTAGCCGTGGCGCATCTCTTAGGATATTTTATTATACAATTCTTCTGATGTTTGTTGGTCATTGATTGAACACATAGTAATAGTAGTAATGCAGCGTAGATGAGTGAGAGTTGGAGACGGTGTGTTTAGTATGTAAAAAAAAAACCACTGCTACAGTAAATGATGTCCCTTAAAGTTCCGCCACAATATATTGATTATTTCTCCCACAGGCCTTCGGACCCCCCGTGGTTTACAACCCTCAGGAGGGACTACCAGAAACAAACTTGGGGTCACAATCTCTTCCTTCTGGACTCATGGAGTTAAATGAGCTTCTAGATCCAAATCCTGATCTCATGTATGATTATAACAATCAGCCTTCAGAGATGACTGCAGAGGAAGAGGAGGGTGCGGACACTGAGGTGGGAATCAAACCTTCAACTGTAATGCCTGGCTCTACCAAATTGGTTATATCCACACTATTAGAGTGGTGCAGGGGTGACGGAATTTGTAATATGGCAGAAAATAGGCTTAGACATGTTAACATTATCTGTCTAACCAAATCAACCCACAGATACAAATGATTCACCTAAACCTATCTTTCCTTCAGGTGGCTGAAAATCACCGTCCATCGTTGGAGAGCTACAGCCAGTTAAAAGCCGCTCCCACAGTGGAACCATCCACTCAGGTAACGTCTCGATGGGGCAGAGAAGCCTCTCCAACCCCTTCAGACCCGTCAGATTCAGCCGTCCCTCCACAGCAGGAGGAGGAGGGTCCGAACCAGGAGGAGGAGGGTCCGAACCAGGAGGAGGAGGGTCCGAACCAGGAGGAGGAGGGTCAGAACCAGGAGGAGGAGGGTCAGAACCAGCAGCTCAAACCCACTGAAGTCATCCCGACAGCTGCTGTGGAGGACGCTTCGACACATCCAGAGCAAGCTACTGCTGCAGAGAAGGAGAAGTCTGCAGACGATAAGAGCGGGAAGGAGGTCATCGAGGCCTCGGATCAACTTCCTGTCTCCTCAGAGGAACCAGAACCAGAGGAGACTCATCCTCATCCCAACATGGTGGAGCCGCTGTCAGACCAGAGAGCGCACCGTGAGTCCATCTGTGTTTTCGTTCAGAACAACTTACTCTACGCTGAAATGCATTTAATTTGAACCATTATTTTCCCAATGTTTAGATTGATTAACATTTTGGAACCATTTAGTAGTTAAAGTTGGATTAGATGGCGTTAATGAAAATAATGCATGATCAGTCACCTAAATATTTCAAACGGAAACATTTGAAACTACATACCTGAACCACCGATGTGTTTTATATGCATCACAATGTTATACATCTAGTTATATAATGTAGACATATCTGTTTTGAGGCCCTTGCCTGAAAAGCACTGTTCTACATCATATAAACAAAGTGACATGTTTAGTAATGATTTGAAATGTCACAGAGACATAATGCTGTGTGTCTCTCTCTCGTAGCCCGCATCAGAAATCACTCTGGCATTCCACATCTTCCTGGCGGTGAGTATTGGACACATAATGCACATCTTCAAAATGTGTTTATTTTCTGTTAATATTTCACAGGATACAAACGTCACATGCAGGAGGCTGACGCTGTGTTTTGGGCCGTTGACAGATTACCTGTTTGAAGTGGCTGTGGAAATGAACTTCAGTCCAGATGTGGAGGAGAGCTGGGACAACCTGGCCATGTCCCTGCTGCTCTCTGTGGAGGCTTTGGTGAGTTGGTGACAACAAAGCAACACAATTTAAAGAGGTCAGAATATGCTTTTGGGCTTTTCCCTTTCCTGTAGCGTGTTCTATAGGTTTTAGTTCAAAGGCTAAAGTCCCTGTGTTCCCCTCGTCCCCATTACATCACTCCAACACATTGTACGTGATAGGCTAAGGGGCGGGACATCTCTAAGCATTTGACCAATCACAACAGAGCCGGTCAGCTAACCAATCAGAGCAGACTGGGCTCTGGTTTCAGACAGAGGGTGAAAAGAGGTGCTGCAGCTCAGGCAGTACGAGAACAATAAAGAGCTTTTTGAACATTAAAGCATGGAGACATGTAGAGACACTACATACTGATATACACCTGAACATCAGCAGGAGAGGACTCTTTAAAGTAGAGACACTACATACTGATATACACCTGAACCTCAGCAAGAGAGGACTCTTTAAAGTAGAGACACTACATACTGATATACACCTGAACATCAGCAGGAGAGGACTCTTTAAAGTAGAGACACTACATACTGATATACACCTGAACATCAGCAGGAGGGGACTCTTTAAAGTAGAGACACTACATACTGATATACACCTGCACATCAGCAGGAGAGGACTCTTTAAAGTAGAGACACTACATACTGATATACACCTGAACATCAGCAGGAGGGGACTCTTTAAAGTAGAGACACTACATACTGATATACACCTG
>CALSBZ010043351.1:33060-48201 GCA_943591055.1 Gobionotothen gibberifrons | reverse complement strand
AACATGCTTACTGTCACGTCTCCTTTCTGTCTTTCTAACCCACTAGTGCTGCCCGAGGAGGAACAACACGACCCACAAATTAGTATAAAACACACAGTTGTCTTCGGGCCCCGCTCCTCTGTCTGCACACTGGGGGCCATCGCTGAAACATTTTCCAAGATCACTTACCAGAAAAACAAAAGGGGCGAAAAGAGAGCTGTAGGGGATTATTCTCCTTACGTTACATGGATTAGCAGCAGCCCAACCTTTGACTCCTGTTAGGGACGACTTGACTTATGGCTCTGTTCGGAGGGGAAGGAGGCTCATTATTATGGTATGCTCACAGGACTCTCTCAGGGCAGCAGGATAAACTGTAGCTGACCCTGTTGAGACTGTAACGAAGAGACCACATATTGGAAGATACACGAGTAGAAGTTGTTTATATTAATACAATGTGTGAAAGTCTCCTTGATTTTAGTTTTTCTAAAATGTTGTGATGATTAAGAATAGCATAAATCTGTTCTTAATAGCATCTTTGTTTGTTTGTGTGTTGAGTTGAAGCTCTTTTACTCCTGTATTAAATGTTTCATCGCTGCTACCTTTTGGGTGGTACTTTATGGAAAGCACTTTGTACACATGGTTAAAAGTGCTTTACAGAAAAAGGTTATTATAGGCTGAGGATATAATTATTTGTATTAGTAATTCTACTTTATATTGATAATAATTATAATTTATTTTTGTTATCATTAATATGAATAATTCTAATCTATTTGTATTGTCATTATTATTAAAATTATAATACTAATTATGAATTGAAACTGAATTTTAATATTTACATACTTTAACTTATTATATGTATATTTATTACTCATCATCATGCATTTACAGCTACATCTGTGCATGTACTACATCCCTGTTTACAACACTGTACACCTATATATCAAATCAAATCAAGTTTTATTTATATAGCACATTTATAAACGATTTTTGGTCGAGCCAAAGTGCTGTACATATAATAAAAATAGCCAACAGTAGAGACACTTTACAGCAAATACAACAGCACAGATTGTTCAGAATATCAATATGAGAAAAACTACACCCTCTATCCTTAGACCCTCACATCGTACAAGGAAAAACTTCCGGAAAAAACCTACATATAATATAATATATATCACACATACATATAACTTTATTTTACATTTTAAATATGTTTTACATTACTGGAGGAATCTCTGGTTTAATGACTTTAATTTCCAATGATTGCTGCTCAGTAATTGTTGGAAAGATATGAATAAAAGTTATTTAAACGCTGAATCTAGACATGTAAATGAATATCACGTTTCAACCAAATGTAGTTTTTACCTGGAATTTCTGCCTAAACATAATAAATAAAATAAATGAATGCATACTGGATCCTCTCAACACATTTCTGATGTCTCCTTGTTCGGATGCAGAGAGGCAGCAAACATCACTCATCACACACACACATGTTTTTAAATCTTTGGATCCACTCCTTGACTTCAGTTTCTTTTAAGCTAAACCCCTTCATGTTCTCAGTCAACACAAGTGGAGTAAGAATAGCACACAGAAATGATGCTCAACCCTTGTGTGTGTGTGTGTGTGTGTGTGTGTGTGTGTGTGTGTGTGTGTGTTCAGTTCTCGTGTTAAGTCCCTACAGATCTCCCAAATACCCATGCACATGTGTATAGAAACAATTTACAAAGCCCTGTGTAATCTTCCTTTTTACTTGCGCTCTTAGTTTCATCTGCAGGGGATTACTGTACCACTTTTTTTGTGTGGAATCTGCAAAAGGAGGAGGGACATACAAAATGGCGGAAAAAGGAAAACAAATTGTAGCGTAATCTCCGCAGAGAAAGGACGGCTGAGCGAGGGAGTCCCCCAGACCCTCCATCTTTTTTCGGCCCAGAAAATCCCATAATCCTCCATGTTTGATGTCTCAAAGCTAATGGCGTTTATTAGGACAGCCCAAAAGGCGCTTTGTCCACAGCGCGGTTGCCGTTGAGGTTTTGAATGACATTGCAGGCAGAGAGCTGGTAACTTTAGCTTAATCTGGGCTTATCCGGCCCCGATGCATCACAGGTGTGTGGCCCTTAAGCCCAGAGGAGGCCGGGCTCTCCTGTTTGAGCCAAAGATCAATCCTGCTCCTGGGCGAGGACGTCCAGAGGAACACACACGGCACCTTTAACCCACCGGGCTTTAGCCTCCTCATGCACCGAACAGCCTATTATCACATTTTAATTAAACGACTGCTCCCCTTCCCTCCGTCTGCTCAATAAGATATGGAACAACCTTTTCTTCCTGCTGATCAGTTTACATTTCATGAAGCGAGTCATGCAGGTTGAGTTGCATATATATGTGGAGGATTTGAGTTTCGGGCCCTGTGTTTCACCCTGAAGCCGTTCCTTCCTGCTTTGTGCCGCGGCTCGACATCCTGTCAGTTCATGTGTATCTGCTGCCATTTTGTTGTTACTTGTTTTATTCTGGGTTTCTGTTTGTCTGTCAGCAGGATTGCAGAAAAACTACTGGTCTTTTCTTCATGATACTTGGAGGAAAGGTTAAGCATGAGCCTAGGAAGAATCTATTACATTTTGGGTAACTAACATGGCAGATTTTGTGACAAGTTGTGCATTGTGCCGCTTGCATATATTGTTGGAAAGAAATGAAAAACGAGTTCCCAACTGGGTAAACTCACGTGAATGTCCGCTCAAATTGAAACACAATTCGGAAATAGATATGTTGTTTAAACGTTTCAACCAAAAAATAAAACACATGTTTTGTAGCGTCCTATTTTTCCCACATTATGATGTAAAGCTTGAGTGCAGAAACAAAGTTAGAAACATCGTCGTCCCAACTTGCTAAACTGGACCATCCGAGGAGCATGTAAACGAACCATTGGCCTTGGTGGAGGTTTGTGCTTTCTCCTGCAATGTTCAGCTGCTATGGAAAGTATGAATTTGTTTACTTTAATACTGCATTCTTAGAATTGTTGTTAACGCTAAAACAAAAAGCTCCCATACATGTCCTTACAAAGCTAAAGGTTAACATACCAAGAAGATACATGAGCTACAAGATCATCACATACAGATATGTCTGTGTCCACATTAGTCCAATATTATCTCTCTTTTAGCTCCACTTTCGGTCTCCATCAACTAAACCGTGTAATATCTTGCGCTAAAGCTACTGAAAAGAGTGTTGCAGGAATCTTTAAAATACATTATGTTCTGGATGGCAGTGAGCAATGTGACAGACTACTCAGAAATACTTGTTCAAATATGTAAAGGGTCCAGAAACCAGGGTCTTGAGTCCTTGTTGGGAGACATTGTACTAAGTTACATCCACACTGAATTATTAAGTACTCTATACATGTTTTCCCAAATGAGTTAAAAGTATTTGTGGTTCTATGCTTTCTTTTAAAGTAAGTTTACTTCTCAGTACGGGACACATAAGGGTCTTCAAGCTTTTTACTATTTAAATAGGTAGTTATATACTTCAATGTGGACGCCATTCTTATGAGATAATGTGAGACTAGTTAAGAGTGATGGTAGAAGAAATGTTACGTAAATAAAACTAATAATTTCTAAAATTAAATGAAAGAAAGGCAGAAATAAAAAGCCAAACACTTATAAAGGACATTTATAGTTAGGTGTAAAGGAAGTCTAATTTAAAATGACAATGCAATAGTGAGGAACATATATTAACAAAGAAAGACAATTGTCCGTAAATGTTAGTACCCTTTGATACACTTTTAACGGTAAGCAGAGTTGAGTTGAAATCATCTGTAAAATCTAAGCTTTTCTTAAATCTCACTTTACGTCTCGCCAGATTCAGTAGATGTATCGCTCCGCTGGAAACCCAGAAAAAAATACTTTGTGACAAATCTGTTTCCAATCTCTGATCTTTAAACCTTCTGGGGGATTTCTTTGTTGAATTTTACAAACAAAACCCACCTCCTTTTCACCTCCTCCATGTTTTCCTGCCCAACATACGAGGAAGATGACATTGCTGCTGCTGCTGCTGCTGCTTCTGAACGCTGAAGCTTCCTGACCAAGGACTGCTGACTGTCTTATTGGATTTGGAGGCCACTCCTTCAATAAAAGAATGAATTTCCCATAATTCAATAACAGAAATCAAGGCCAGCGGCCCACTGATCCATAAACACTACGATGATGAGGTCACCCCCCGTACACCAGCGCATGATGCACATTAAGAGCAAGAAGATAAAAACACAGTAATAATACTACATTTGATTTGGAAAGCACCTTTCTTCACTAAAAGCAATCCCAAAGTGCTTCAAGGGGCATGCAGTGTTTGATATTCAGATTTAAGTCAAGTATGTTTAAGCCCAGTTTTATCATTTATTTTATATCTCTGTTTAGTCCAAGGCCACAGACATGTTTCTCCCATTTTCCCACCTTTGGACGTCGCTGGTCTTTTCCCCCAGAACCCCTCTTGATGTGTCCAAACCCCTACATTTCTTCAATTGCTACCATCATCCTCCAAATAACATGCTTCATGGTTTTATCTTCCTGCCGGGGGGGATTGCAGCCCCTCCGTCCCGCGGGTCACGCTCCCCGTGGATTCACACAACCCTCACTTGTCTTTTTCTTTTTCCCACAGAAGGAGCTGTTTGCATGGACTGAAACGCATCACTTCCTGTCAGGTAGAGGAGTGTATCAGCATCATAAATGTTTCACTGTTTGTGTTTAAAACTGTCTCACCTCTCACCTCTTAAACATCAGGGTCTGTGATTCATGACTCAAAGCTTCTTTGCACCTTTTTTGGGCAAAGAGGAGTGATTTCACATCCCATCATCACAGTTAGAAAAGCATGGCGACAACCAACAGGGGGCGTCAGCCGGCAGCTTTAAAGGTTCCTGCAAAAAGGAGCTGCTGCTTATTTTACTCAGGAAGCCTGAACAGGGCTGACCCACAGTCTCTCAAAGGTTAGGGATTTTAACTGAAACTGTCAGAGGCTCATGATCTTCTGTGACATTTTGCAAGTTCAAACCACTACTCTAGAGCAAAACATACAGTAATTGAAAATGTTCTAAACATCTTCATCAGGAAAATGTACCTAAAGTGTTAAAAGTAATACATGCCCTTAATGTCCAATTTTAAATATTTTAAATGTATAAATGATCTTTCCAATGCAGTATTGTTTAAATGTGATATATACTATAAATAAACCTCTCTTGTGACTGATATACTATATAATGTATAACATATTATTAAGCTATATCAATTATACCATTACATTATCATTAGTCATTACCCAGAGACCAAAGTGACACTTTCACAAGTTTAATTTACATTACATTTAGTTAAGTTGAGACCATATTTGTGAAGCTATTGTATTTTATATCATGGGATCATATCGTGGAAGTGTCACTAATATTGCAGCCGTTAAAGTACAATTAAAGGACAACTTTAAGGTAGCTAAATCCATAATATAACATTATAATGTAACAGTTTGTTTAGGTTATGCTTTAATAATCTCAATATGTTGGTAGAGAAAATGTAGTGAAGCAAAAAAGTTCAGTATTTTCCTCTGAGATGTAGAAGTATACAGATGCGGAAATTGAAAATGGAAGTAAAGTCCACTTCAGTCCATGCACTTTCTGCCACTGACCCTAAACAACATCTTATTTTACCCATATGTTATCAGTCATACTGTAAACTGTGGTGTGTATTCTCGCACAGATGTTGTAGAAGCGCTGATATTGGACATAATCAAATGTTTTCTGTGGTTTTTTGCAGAATCATTTAATAGCCATTCACTATCTTGTCTAGCTGAGGGTGGAACATGTGATTTGTATAGGTTCATTATGTTGAAATATATGCAAAACAAATGCTGAAAAACTTGATAGAAAATGCCTCAGAAAACAAGATAAAGCCTGTCTGTCCAATCAAATCCAAATTGATTTATTAAGTACAAAAAAACTGCCATTGATTCAAGTCATGTGCAAATGGAATATATTGAAAACCATTCAAACAACACAGTATAAACAAGATGGACTTGTATGTTGTTTAAAACACACACACAAATATTGTAGAAAGACCATTTGCATTGTAAGTTAAAAGTTAAAATGTGTGTGTGTCTGTGTGTGTTCATGTCTTCGTTTGAGTGGGAGCATCATAGGCGTTTGTCATTTATAACATGATCACACTCCTGAATCTTGACATCCTCAGACTAGCTGATAGATTCTCTAATCCTGCCCCTCGATAAGGCTTCAAAGAGACACGCTATTAAGGATGTCTTTAGCATTAGCGACGAGCAAATGACCGTTTATTATGAGAGTCATTATTCAACGTCTTGCTCTTTAGACTAAGTATGCCTGCAGGGCTGTACTGTTTCAATAAAGGCGACACAAGATGTGTTCCCACTTCTTCCTCCATGAGCGTTGAATCTGGCGTAACAGAGCAGTTTGTTTCTGCTGATTATGGCACAGAGTGGTTGTTATCTCAATGTACTGTATGTGTATTATAGCTTTTAGACAGGGGTCTTCTAGCGCAAAGAGATACTAATTTAAAGGGCCTTATACTGTACGTTTGCAAGTTTCAGCCCCTTGTAAATGTGTATTGTATTTACAGTATCAGAGCCATTAGCAGTAATGAAATGTAAAATAACAATTAACAAGAGTACAGTATGGAGAGTTATCATGTTATGCTTCTTTAAATGTCAAATTGAAACTCTAATCATCATCTCATAATCTTACATTTAAGGTTACAGTGGGCCACTGGCAGAGATGAGAGATTACAAAAATGTATTGGCTAGCCTCAGGTTTCCGGGTATCATGAAACGGCATGATGTAAGCCTGTCCTGCTCTTTTGTGTCGCAATACCTATATTTCTCTCCAGATATCAGATTTCATTTCATATAAAATACTTAATTTATGGTTACAATGATGTGGCCTGTGATTAATAACTGAAGAGTTAAAGGCAAAATGAGTAGGATTTGGTGTTGGTTTTGTTCGTTGATGATTGTAAACAACATTCAAAGTTGGTCCTGGCTCTACAGCTCGATAAAGGATTAGTTTCTTGGCAGCTGGTGAAATCAGACCCCAGATTCATTCTCCTTTTTAAGCTTAAGGTGTTGTATCGCCATATGTTAATTTGTTCTGCTCTGTGTCGGCATTTTTGTAGCTTCCTTTTGATGACGAGTCATAATAAATACATCTTTTTTCTTTTTTCTTATAATTACTGTGAAATGTAGATTATGTTTTTGTCATTATTACAACAAATACACACTTGCAACTGATAACACTGGCAATGATTTTATATTTATTAGACTATTGAAAAAAAGATCATGCTCCAAATAAGTGGGGGTACGGTGTACCCCCCGCGTCCAACGCCCACTACACCACTGGTGGTCAACACGCTGAAACGTTGTTAAACTTGCTAGCTTACGTTAGCAACAGAAAGGTTAGCTTCTTAGCCTCCAAGCTAAATATAAATTTCCCAGATGATTGCTTGAGTTATTTAAATGTTTGCAGATCTCCCTCTCTCCTCTTCACCTGTTGATTTACTTGATTGAAGTTAACAATATTCAGATGAAAAGCCTGTTTAGCACGAAGGCTACTAGCAAACTTAACTGTAGCTAATGTTAGCATGCAAGTAGCTACGTTTCAGACACTGGTAGCTAGCTAGCTAGCTAGCTATAGCATTTAGCATACTGACTGGGGCTGCAGCAATTTGTGTCCACTGTTTTCACTTATTCACGTCAAAGAAGTGCTCCTGATTACTCCACAATTCTACCCATTTCTGCTTTTCCATTACAAGAAAACACAGACTTGTCCGATACACTTAGTTTTTTTGTCTTTGGTACATTTGCCAGCAGGGGCAGGATAGGAAATATTCCCAAGAGCATAGTTGTAGTCTTGTAAATAGTCCTGCAAGATAACCAGGCTTTGCACCATCATAAAACTCTGTAACTTATGACACATTGTACGGTAGCAACCCAGTCTCATGGCATTTCGTGCAATAGTCACGAAATACATTTAATCTATTGATTCTTGTACATCAACACGATTTTCCCATTTCTTTCGTGTCACAGAACGATTTTAGAAGCAATGTAGGCTATTTCTATTGGTAGTAGCCTATGTTTCGTGCCTGCAACACGTCTTTTTGTCCGGTCGGGTCTTGGAAGACCGGAAGCTGTGTGGTTCATAAAACAAATGTCTTACTCAATATCAAGCCACGATTATTGTTTTTATTTTAAATTGTATAATGTCGGAAAATAAATGGGGCTCAGAATACTGAAATATGTATTTTTTCATCTTTTTTTCCTTCTAATTTGTTCTTATTCGGTGCAGGCACAAAACATACTACCAATATAAATACATTGCTTGTAAAATCGTTCTGTGTCAGAATACTGAAATCTGTATTTAAAAAAATATTTGTTTCCTTCTAATTTGTTATTATATACATTGCTTTTAAAATCGTTCTGTGTGACACGAAAAAAATGGGGAAATCGTGTTGGTGAACACATATCAATAGATTAATTTTGTGACTATAACACGAAATGCCGTGAGACTGGGTTGACGGTAGGCACTTTCTGATGCATTCCCCATCTGATGACAGATGTTTTAGTAAATAAAGGGTCCCTGTGTGGAGCATCAGGTAGACTTTGTGTCCCAAACAGGCACAGTGAGGGAGTCGCCCGCCATGTGCTCCTAACGTGCCGTGCTAATTGCAGCCTTTTGTACTAAATCAGACTCCTGCTCCGCTGCTTTTTGATGTGACTACACTCATTTCTCTCTCTGGCGAACACTCGCTCCAGCCATGCGTGGCTCACTGTTTTCTCTGCGAGTCTTTGATAGCGACGCAGTAGCGTTAATTGTTTTGTACTGTTTGGCGGCCACTCCCCTAGGTGGGCTCCATAATCTATACCGACTCCAGAGATAGACTCCTGTGTGATCTCAAGGCCCCCCGCTCTGAGAAAATTGGTAATTAGGGGAATGACATTTGGAGCAAAAGATTACTCTGATTTGATCTGTTTGAAGGAATGAAGGAGCTTCAGATATATTCAATTCATCATCAACTGATTCCTGTCTCTGATTTCCTGTCAAAGCTGTGCTCATTGTTTCGTTGATATTCAAAATGAAGAAGGTAAAGTTATTTTAAAGTTATTTAACCTTTATTTTATCTTCTTCTTTTGTTTCGTCATGATGTATTTCAAGTTTCTCTTTATTACCGATCATGCACTAATAATAGATAATAGCACAAAAATAACTGACTAATAACCAACTTTTACAAACTTTATATCCTTAACTCGACATAATGTCTCGATTTGACTCACTATTAAGAGTCGCGTGGTTTAATGGTCTGTGGCACACAAAACCTGAATTTGGATATTTTTAAAGGTGGGGTAGGTAAGTTTGAGAAACCGGCTCGAGATACAGTTTTTGTTATATTCCATGGAATGCTCTTAACATCCCGATAGCAATGAATATCTTGAGTGCTTTGACAAAAAATCCATAACAAAATGTCATCTGGGGAAGCCGTGGCGCTGTAAAAAGCACGACCAATCATCTGAGCCGGCCTGGCTAAAGTAACTGGATGGCCTACCTGCCTGTCAGCCTTCCATCTGTGCACAAACTTATCTGGTGCCCTCATTGGTCATGTGCGCGTTCGTGTGTGTTGGAGGAAGGGCTCTGTAAGGAAGTGGCAGATTTTTTCCGGTTGTGTATTTTCAAATTCTAGCGCACTCGAGCTGGTTTCTCCAAAAGGACCTATCCCACCTTTAAGTCAGTGTAAGTCATTTGCAGCTTGTTCAGCCACAAAGCCAAGATCTCTCCAAAACAATTGTTTGCACTGGCTGGGATCTACTTCTAAACAATAAAGCAAAAATAAGTCTATGGAGGCAGAGAGAGAGAAACAGTGGGAAAAACCATCGTCACAGCTAATCAAGACAATATTGGTTAATTTATCTAGTTCCTATGGCATTTAAAAGAAGTTGCAATGTTATAACGATAGTTGCCTTAACGATCCTGTTTTTAAAGTAACCGGAAGAGTTTAAAACCAGTGCTATAAAGTAGTCTAATAGGTGAAGCTCTACTATGTTCTTTGAGTGGATCCTCAATATGTTTTAGATCTTGTCCCTTAGCCGGACATTTCTGACGATAGCTCCCAATTATCACACCAGTCGCCATGTCTAAAAATAAGCAGGTTTTCACATATTCCAAATGTTTGCAGATGTTTTATGAGGAGGTAAATGTATTAGACACAATGAATGTAAACGCAACACCAAGAAACCTCCACATTGTAGCTAGCTCTAAACGTGTCCGTAATATTAACCAAGTGTCATGCTTTGCCAGAGTTCCTCAAGAATGTGTAAATACTTTTCAATTGTTTTGTGAGCTGTCACTGAAATGAGAGTTTGTCGCCAACAGGCCGTTAGCACATCGGAGCGGCAGATTCCCAGGGGTCTCTGGTCGCGGTAATTAGCGTCCCAGGAGTCACGGAGGCAGAGGCATGTCCTCGAACAGAGAGAGTGCAGGTGAGCCTCCTCCTCGTGATCACTGGCATGTTAGAATCAGTTTAATTGGGCTCTGTTTGATTTTCCCCGACGACAGCCACAGCGCCCCCTCCACCGCCTCCCAACACTCCCAACACTCCCACACACCAGCAGACAGAGGACCCTCTCCTCCCCCTCCTCCGGGCCTAATGGCAGAGCGGTGACTCCTCAGAGTTGACAGTGACCTCGCTGTCGGAGGGAGGCGAGCGGATCAGAAACTCCTTTGAAGTGTCAGCAGCTCCCCTTCGCTCTGCTCCTTTAAAGAGCCACATTTTTGTCTTTCTGGACGAGCAGCTTCAAAACAGATAGACACCTGCAGGCCTCGCTCTCCGCTTTAAACACTGCAAGGTGCTTTTCTGCTGCCTTCAGTGGGATTATTGCTCTCTCTTAAGAGAACAGGAACAATGTAATTCTCTGATTGTCTGTTTGCTGCTTTCTTAAAGACATGCAAAACAAAGTTGCACCAAGCTAATATTGTTAGCATAACGCACAAATACCTTTTAAACTTAGCAGAATATAACTTTGTGCAGCTGTTTTTACACAACTGCTACTCTTTGAATGTTAGCATCGTTAGTATTTTAAGGCAGTTTTAAGAGACTGTAGATTCCCGTCGGACAAAGTTTGGAAAAAGGCGCCCTCACAGCCACTTAATTTATTTGCTTAGTTTCACTCAAGTCTAACCTTAAGTTAAACCTTACAATTTAAAACACATCTGCACAAATAGTCTCACTATTGTAGAGGCAAACTTCTCGTCCTTGCAAGTACTAAAACAGACATTTAAATATAGTTTTGCGTATTGATCAACATGGAGCACATTTAGTTCAACTCATCCAGACTTTCCGCCATGATGTGAATGACTGTGGATGTATGATGAGGGGTATTACTTGTTTTAATGCACATGATTGCAGATATGGAATACTTTGATAGTGACCTTAATTTGATTCTTTCTCTTTTCCTTTAAAGACGCCTCAGCTAAAATGTCTCCACAATTAAAGATGGACTTTATAGGATCATACGTCTTTACAAAGTCTTAAAAACATTGTTTGTAAGATTTCAAATGACTGATTATCTTTATATTCATGTTGTACAAACGTATACCTGACTTGGTAAGATGTCCATTATGTTATTAGAACCAACACAGCAAGACACTTCACACCTCGAGAAATGTAAATTACTTTTTAAAGTCCATCCCATACTTTGACTTGAACTTTTTAAATCCATCCAATGACCATCCAATTTATGGTCATTATTATTTCCATGGCTGCCCTGCCGCTAATTGGAGTGGTTTGTTTCCATAAAGTGATGATAAAAAAGGGCTAGAGGGCGGCGGGCTTCTCGCAGCTCATCGACGCGTCATGCTCGCTGGACATTTTTCCATTTAAAGAGGCCAATTAGGCCTGCAGACCTCCCCGCTCATCACATGCCGATCGGGTCGAGGGCACAAACAAACACACGCAGGACCCTATTATCCTCCTGCACTCTCTAAAGGCAGTCAAGCAATCTCCTTTCTTAAAGTGATACTCCACCCAGAAACTATCAAACACTTGAAAGGTGGCTATAAAAGGCATGACGTTTGCTCCTTGACAGGTTGGAGTTTTTTTACTCTGGAATAGAACAAAGATGACAATTTAACGGCTTCAAGTTTTCTCTTCTCTCATCATCTATAACTCAACGAGAAAACTGTGCTTAAGCTGTGCATAAGGAGGCACTCTTGAAATGCGTTTTATGTGATATGGTTTGTGGGTTTAATGATATATGCTTTTATTGTGCCTTATATTTCACCCCTCTGCAATCTCCTTTTCACAACATCATGGCAGAATCCAATTCAACCTTCCGACAAACAAACTTCTTTGGTCTGTAATTCTAGATGCATTTTCCGTAATGCCTCTGCAACTTTACTGCAGACTCATATTTCAATACTTTGTGCCGCTGCGATCACCAAGATCACATACACTTAGTGAATTCTACTTTCAATTTGGCCTCCAGTGAAACAAAGTCTAAATTCAAAAGTATCATTATGTCATTATTAAAAAAGTGGTTCTTCATTCGATTTTTTGGTTTTTTTTGTTAGAAAAACTGGCGTTGCGCCTTCAGAAATGTACAATGCCAGCTGTTTGATGTTGGTTCTGTTCGGAAACTAAACTATGAGAGATAAAGATCATGGTTTGGTTTTAAAAATGTCATGTGACTTAGTCGGTGGTGTGACGGAAGTACGTGACACTTTCCAGAAGACGTCGCAGATGGTTGTGACACCTTTCCGACACCCGCGGATGATATTAGCTCCGTCTTTTAGACTATATAAGCTTGATGTTTTTTGCTGTTCCTTTGAGCAACCGTACCTCATGTGTGTGAGTTAACCCATATCATTTCAATGTGATTTAACTCTGCTCCTTCTTGCAAGAATAAATTAGTTACCTGATCATTGATTCTCAACCTGGTGTCGAGTGATATTTTCCTAACATATGACAATCCTGGTTGTCTTGGCTGGTGTAACACACCGTAAAAACCTTTGATAACAAAAGCTGCTGCCGCACATTGATGAATTTGTAAATATAGAGAAAAGTTAGTGAGAAAAAAGGACAGCATTGAGATTAAAAACTAAAACAATAATAGTGCAATTATTTGCAGCGAACCTTGACTTAGTTGCACCGCTTCGCAGCACCTTTATCACGGATACCATCAAAGTGGTGCTTTCATCACACATATACATATTACTTTACATGTTCTTTTGCCTTAACTGTTGTGACTCATGTCCCTTGTCCTCTTGTATGTTGTGTCCCCTTCTGTAAGCATATCGCCCCTTTAAAGACAATAAAGGTGAAGTGAAGTAACTCAACAGTGGACAGAACACCAATACAGGACACCAGAGAGAAGAAGTCATTGACGTCAAAGGAATTTCAGTTCTTACCCCCCTTCCCTCTCCCTACATTGTGGAATCTGCCCTAAATGAAAGCACATAGTTTACCCGGGGTCCTGGGGGCTGGCTGGGCGTCGGGTGTGTTTCGTGCCGCCCCATCAGTCGGTGTTGGGGAATCAGTTTGAAGGCAGATCAAAGCGGCTTCTCTCCCGGAGCTGGAGTTCGGTCCGGCTGGCGATCGAAGGCCAGGCGGAGCCGAGCGTCCGACTGTCCGCTGCACCGCGGGGGAAACTGCTGGACGAGGACATGGGAATCATTTCTCACTTTGACCTTTTCCTCATGGTGTGTGATGGCTGCCTAGCTGGACACAACATGTTGGGACAAATTATATTGTTTGCAGGAGAAACCCCTTGATGCATCAACGGGGTTTCTGACAAGAATGTGTACCTACAGACTGATCTGAGGACACGATATGGAGGACAACATAGGAACAAGTTGAGAATAAAAAGAGGAAAAAGACGATTTTATTTTTTAGATAAATGATTATAGGAATAAAACTTGAGAAGCTAGATAAACTGGATTTTATCAAGAAATACAAATCTTTCAACTCCTCAAATGTTATTTCTATTATTTCTAATGTTATTGTTTTTAACCCTAACCCTGCGACCAGTAGCTCTATAGTTCGCTCTGTCCGTCCAAAAGAAATTCCCCAAACTTTGGCGACCATAGTTTCCACCCATGGAGGCTGAAATGTCTGCATGTGGGTCGATTGTTTATAAGTTTGTGTAAATGCATAAACCAAAGAGACATTGAATGAGTTGCGACTTAGTTGTTATTTTTCTTGAAAGTGTTTTTAAAGTGATTTGGGACTTGACTTGGACTCGTTTCACGTGACTTGACTCTTTGACTTTTCGAGAAATTATTTAACGATTGGACTTGAACATACTGGAGACATGACTTGGAATAGTTCCAGGAGAGACTTGAGACTTCAAATAGACTGATACTTGTTTTGAATGTCTTGAAGTTGACTTCCAGTTTAACATTTTAGAATTTAACTTATTTTAAAAGATTGTATTATTTGGGTCTTGACTCAAACTTGCCTTTAACTGTATGACTCGATTCTTGGTATTTTAATTGACTCTTAATTTAGACTAGATTAATGACTTGAGTAGAACTTGATTATTTTTTTTACTTGACTGTTGGACTTGGTTCAAAAGACGTGTAGCAGCCCCAAATTAAAACCCCAAAACAAATCTGCCTTCACTTGAAGAAAATAACGCTTAAAACACCTCAAACAATCCAGTTCTCTTTGTTCTCATCCCTGTTTTCCTTCATTATAAAACATCACATCATCAGCCAAAACATGAACACACTGTGGGCAGTTTCCTGATGTCACCATTCAGGAAATGTGGGTAATGTAGTTCACATTGTTGCTCCCTCTTGCTGCCATTTGGGGGCAACCAGTCCCTGCTCAGGTTTAACACAAACGGCCCCCTTTCCTGCAGCCTCGCACCACTCCAGTCCCGCCGTATCATCCTCTCACACACACGCCGCATCATAATTAGGCCATGTACCGAGTTCCCCGATAACGCGTACAGTTTATTTTCTGTCTTAATTCCTTATCAGATGCATCGATCGCGCAGTGCGTTGACTGATCTGGGGCGGCTGTCTGGAGAGCAGCGATAAGCCACGCTATGTGTGTTCAGCCTCTGTTGGGGGAGGGTGTGTGTGTGTGTGTGTGTGTGTGTGTGTGTGTGTGTGTGTGTGTG
>CALSBZ010043351.1:12563-24632 GCA_943591055.1 Gobionotothen gibberifrons | reverse complement strand
GGTGGGGGGGATGGGGAAGGGAGGGGGAGGAGTTAGCAGGTGGTGTTGACGGAGACTGTTTGGGGTTTCAGAATAAAAGGGTCTGGATGTTTTTTGGATGTGATGGACACTGAGACGCAGCAGCTCTCTGTTTCCTGCTTGCTGTTAGAAAAAGATTAATTTCCTTTTGAAATGTGGATTTCTAAAAGTGTAATCCAGATGTTCTGTCTTCTAAGGCTACTCAATGTTAAAAGGCATTTCATCACAAGTTGTTCATCATATTTCTTCCTGTTAGATTTAACCTCCTTCGCCTCACATGGTGTTCAAGACATGTTGTTGGTCTGAACCCACAAACATGTGGTGGAGTACTTAACGCTGAGGAAATACAGGATGGGAAGTGAAAAGCACTGGAGATGGAACGACTAAAATAGGAACATTTATTTGGAAGTTTTCTCATATTTGTCATCAAGGGAAGTCCTTGTTGCTGAGTTTTCCTCGAAATGTGTGTGTGTGTGTGTGTGTGTGTGTGTGTGTGTGTGTGTGTGTGTGTGTGTGTGTGTGTGTATTGATCCCCTCATGTACAGCCTGACTTCTTGTATTGATAAAGCCATTAACAGTGATCAGAGGTGAAGACAGTGAAGTGCTGATTGATCAGCTCCTGGAGACAGAGTCGATTATTTAAATAACTTTCTTTCTATTTTGGCTTTTATCTTTTTCCCTTTTTTTCCTTTTCTAAAAAAAAACTGATATCATGATACTATGAGAGGTATCATTATTTTTATATATTAAGTCCTGTAAAATAATCCAAAAGTTTATTATACTGAGCTGAATTATACAAATCCAGTTTACTGTATATTATTAAAATTTCACATTAATCAATCAACCAATCAATCAATCAATCAAACACACTTTGTTTTTAGAGTAACATAATTAATTCACAAAAAGTGAAAAAAAACAATAAATAACTAAAATTCAATTCAATTTAAAGCTGAATTAAAAAGCGGCCTGTTTTAAAAATGACGATAGGAACACGACCGTCTAAATCAGAATCACAGAGCCTTCATCATCTGATATTTGTGATATCTTGTGATCTCTGAGAGTGTTTTGGTTGTGTGTCTCCGACAGCAGGAGGTTATCAGCGGCTCGTCAGGATCCATTCAGATGCTCATATCAGATCATTAGCACCTCCCAATAATCTGCCTCCATTCTCATGCTAAAGCAGCCCTCACTTTACTTAAGTAGTTGTTATTTCCTTTTGTCTTTAAGGCCTCTTAGTTGCAAAACATCCACATGCCAGGAATTGTGATGCATCTGACAAACTTTCAGGAGGATTAAACCGGAAAGGGATTTAGTGATTTAGTTAAATATAAAGTGGGTGTCACTTTGCAGAAGCTTGGTAGGTATTTGTGTTGCTGCTTTTAAGTTGATTTGTTTTGTTTATTCGGTTTAAAACCAGGAAAATTATACTTCCTCTTTAAGGACCTCTTCAACACTTAGTTTTTACTCTTTTTAATCAATAAATTCAGTTAACAGGTCAAACATGTCTTTAAAAATATGTTTTTACCACAATAAAGTGAAGTTGTATGTTACATAGTCATATTTTCAGTATGGTATCGCACCATACAAAATAAAATACATTTTATCCAGAAAGAAATGTAACACAAAATAGCTCATATTTTACATTTGATTTTACGCTTTTATTGTGAAATCAAGTACATTTCCTTCCATTGAGCCAATCTGAAAGATGCTGACATTAATCAGAAGCCTTAAAAAAGCCAGTTCTTCTATTATATCTGAATATATTCCTCTTTTTTGTGTGACTTTAATGATCTGTATGATGAGCTGTAATATTTCCCCCCGGCAGGAATCCCTCTCCTCAGTTGCAGCGCGTCCTAATGGAGTTAGTTCAGCCATTAGCCGAGCAGATTGATTCATTACGCTAATGTGAGTCTAACCCTGTTGGCCCTGTTGAAATGCGTGCAATATGACACTCCTCAAATTTGTTCTAACACATGCCCTGGGGAGCCAAACAGAGCCGCTGCTAATGGGGGAGGTGGAGCCAATTATGCAGAGAAGAGCTGACTGTCAACAGATATTAGCACAATATCTGCTCTGTGTGCTATCAGCTGCTCAAACACTCACTGTGGGGAGAAGCATCCTCTGAAGGAGCCGAGGGAAGACGTTTCCATGGATGAAAAAGCTGATTTTATTCAGGGGAAAAAAGGCTTTAATGTCATCAATTAGTGTCTTTAAAATGTAAATGGTTCTGTGTGTTAAAAATGATCTGACGTGGAGTTCAATAGACATCCGAATTCTTTATTCGTCACACAGAAAGGACGTTTAAAGCGTTACAGCAAAGGTGACAGGACATTCAAGGGTTTTATTGTCACGTGCACAGTAGCTACCGTGTGGGAAACTTCTGAAGCACTTGGAGTCAGGACTCAGAGAGACACGAGGAGAGCTGGAGCTTTGATGGCAAACACTGATGGGTTTATTAGGAGCTTCGGCCGGAGAATTCAGAAGACACGTCAAAGAGTCAGAGGTTCTGACTTTGCGGTAGAGTTGCCACGTCAATTCTGAAGAATTCTTCTGCAGCTCGAAGTTTTAACTAGTTCAGAGAGAATAATAAACATTCTTTATCAGTGAGACTAAACAATTATGGACCCTGAATCTAACTAGAGCTCTCGTCCTTAGAAAAGAATGTGCGCCAGGGAACCTACGTCCCTGAACAGTAAACTACCTCATGGCGGCTTGTGCTCGGTCATAGACTGGCAACAACAATGCGCCCAAGCTGCCCCTCCTTAAGAGAGATAGCAGCAACACCCAAGGCTGTAGACCTATGCCATGGGAAAGGAGACGGTGAGAGGAGAAAACGATGAACTGGGTCGAAGGTTGAATACCTAAGCAAATTATTCCCCAACAGCGACAGTGTAGATATGGAAATGAAAAGCTTAGGTCTCGAGCTCCTCCAACAATGCATCATATTATATATAAGACACAACACTACATTCATGAAACAGAGTAGGATAGATTATAATAACATTATGTTGCAAGACCAGTGTGCGATGAAGTTAACTGTATAGATGTTAGAAAAATAAATAAATACAATAGTGTCAAACTCAAGGCCCGGGGGCCAAATCAGGCCCTTGGTGCACTCTGAAAACGAATTCAGGCGACCTTTCACCTCCACTTAATTAAATGCATGGTTGCAAGATAAAAATGTGAGTTAATTGATTTAGATAAACATTTTAAGTTGCAAACATTAATTTATAAGTTGTGTTGATGTAATAATGTTGGTAATTACATCAACTTAATATTGTGTGTAATTTGAACTCTGATTTCTGCGTTAATTGACTTAAAACAAAATTCAAGTTGTAGTAAGTAATGCAATTGGCTTGATAACTTAATTGTTCTACACCTTGAGTTAAGGATTTCAAGTCCACTCCCACTTAACATGCCTGGACAAGTTCCGACAGTTAAGACAAGTATTAATTTAGGTAATTTCTCTTTTTTTCCTTTTTCAAAAATAGCACAATACAATTGAAGTACGCAGAGAACTAGCCATCCGCTGCCTTGTCGTGTACCTTGGAGAAAAGGAAGAGGATCTTTTCAAGGAGTTTAGCGACGTAAAATCCATGGGCACAGTGACAAAAGCACTGCTCTCTGTCAGTTACATTTTGAAGCATATTGCACTTTTGGCCACACCCCAATCAATAATATCTCAGCAACGTTCAGCATGGATAGGTGTTGACAGCAATGGCATGGGAAAAGGATTGTGTAACATTTGAAAAGTGGCTTCTGCTCTTCACTTAACCAGTTCAAATATTGTATGGAACCTGCAAAAAAGATGAGAAGGTACACTAAAACTTGCACGGTTGTGATTGACAAAATCTGTTCACATGCATTTAAACACTAGGCAAAGTACTCAAAAGCACCTCTGTGTGTCTTCAGGACCACATTGCCATGACGACACACACATGCAGACTCAATAGGTGAAAACAATACCAGCATTGCTTTAGCAGCTGGTAATAATGGCTCTGAATTAGCTAAGAGTGACAGTTTAAAAAGTATGCAATTACCTAATTCATTATCTCTAATGCGCTAACCTATTATTTAATGTGCTTCAAAAGGACATGAATATCACCTTCATCAGTGACCGGTCCACCCCAGGATCTGACCATATGATGGCAACATCGTGGTCGAGGGAAACAAATGAATGAGCAAGCATTCTGCGTTAAATGTGTTCATACTGTTTGAAATAATGACTGTCGGCAGTGTAAACATCTTTGTTACATCTTTTGTAAAATTGATGTGTGTGATCTGCAGATTGGTGGCCATTGAAAGTTTGTTAATGTAGTTTGTCTGGTTTTAAATATGCAAAGGCCTCTAACTTCGAAGTGATGGCAGCATTTATTTGCTGTGTCCCCATTTCCCATGGTAATATGGCTAATGTGCTAATTTATTATTTATGGGGCAATTTGTGTTATTTATGCTTTTTTTCAAGATTTAAATGAAGCTCAGCGCAAGTTCTTTCAGGAAGACTGGGTGTATATACATTCACTCCACAGCTGCATATAATCAGCTCATCACAGGCGTTCTCTTTAACCTATTACATTTCACCTCATTCTCCAGCAGCCAATCAACGTGCTGCAGCCAAACTATAAAATGGTTCTCCTCTCTCCTGCAGTCAGCTGTGAATTCAGGTGTTCATGCACCTTATCATATGACATGTGTCAATAAATGTTGAAACTAAATGAAGTCTCTCCTGATTGAAACATCATGTGTTGAAATAAACAACTGCAGTTCAAAATAAAAAGTGAATTGCCTAATATTTTTGTTGTAGAATCAATTAATTTCTTTCTTTAAAGGCAAAAACATGAAAAAGCTAAGAAAAAAAACGGATGAATACAATATATTTGGAACAACTTAATTTATAAATGGTTGTCAACTTAAAAACGTGTGTTCACAATGATGGTAATTAAGTACATACAACTTAAAATTCCTTTTAAATCATACGGTAAAACAAGTTGGAACAGCTTAATTTTTGGAGTAATCAACTTCAAAACTTGTGTTTATGCTACCAATTATTAAGTAAGTGGTACTTAAAAACACCTCTGATTGCAGAGGAAAAGCCTTCTCCCCTAACT
This sequence comes from Gobionotothen gibberifrons, assembly GCA_943591055.1. Lineage (NCBI taxonomy): Eukaryota > Metazoa > Chordata > Actinopteri > Perciformes > Nototheniidae > Gobionotothen > Gobionotothen gibberifrons. The sequence goes on along the minus strand of CALSBZ010043351.1, from coordinate 19,506 downwards.
CAAATAACTTTGTTGCTTTAAGACAATTTAATTAGAAGTTGTCTTAACTCAATAAACATCGATGCAAACTGTTGCGTTGATTTTCTTTGTTGAGCCAAGGCATTTGTTTTTAGAGTGTGGATCTAATTTCGGCCCGCAGGATAATTTCTAATTACTATTAGATCTGGACCGCCGGTATATTGCACGCACACCTTCACTCAATCCTGGGGGTTTCCTCAGCTCAGAGCCTGAGCCCAAACATTGATGAACTTGCACCCAAGATGAGATGCCAAGTATCTGGGTTGAACTAGCATCACAGAGCAGCACACTGAGTTTCAATGGATGTTTCCTTTTGCACTTTTTCTCTCACGACAACAGGTCATGTTTGGTTTGTTCTTTGAAGGAAATAGTTTTTTTTGAAGCTGTTGTTGGCCTGTGGAAAAAAGTGATCATAAGAAATGACTCCGGAAAAACTGCAGATAGAGCCATAAGAAATTAATGCAACTGATTATGTAATGTTTAATGTTGTTTTTATACAGTAGGCAATCGTTTAAGCTTTGTTAGTTCCAGGTTTAAAATGTGCAATAAGTTCATTTCAATAAGTTCTGCAATAAACATTGAACCAGTCCGGCCCTCGACTAGTACCGATTTTTTTATTTTGGCCCACTGTGTATTTGAGTTTGACACCCCTGGGTTAAATGATGCAGAGCATGTTGAAAGTGACCCAGTAAAAGCAGGATTCGGCCCGGCTAAAATAACTGGATGGCCTACCTGCCTGTCAGCCTTCCATCTGTGCACAAACTTATCTCGTGCCCTCATTGGTCATGTGCGCGTTCGTGTGTGTTGGAGGAGGGGCTCTGTGAGGAAGTCTGAAGGAAGGGGCAGATTTTCTTTGGTTGTGTATTTTCAAATTCTAGCGCACTCGAGCTGGTTTCTCCATTCTTACCTACCCTACCTTTAATGTTATTGCTTTCAACTAACCTAATACAGTTATGTGAAATCTGTTGACATAAGACATTGAATTTTAAGCCAAAAATCAGTTTTTTTGGTGTTCGGTGTATCACGAGGTGCCAACAACATGATGGGTACAAAACAAAACAACATCAAAATAATTATGATGTTAGAAAAGTCAAACAATGTAAAATATGTGAAGACATTCACATGCATTACAAAATCACTTGTAGTGTAAAGTAGGGCTGTCACAACAGATTAAGTACAATTTGAATAAAATAAAAAGGCAAAGTCAGTTTTTTTGTTGCTGTTTATTTTGCGTCTTATCTCTTTTTGGCAGACACACTTCCCTCAAGGAGTACACATTTTAAGAGATGCTGGATTACTGACACAATATTACCACATGTGCATTATCATTATTAACATGATATCAATATTGATTTTATTTTTAAATACCCAGGTAATCGTCACCACACCTTTATTTTGAACACCCAGACCAGGGGCCTGTACTACGAAGCCGGTTCAACCTAACCTGGATATGTTTGAGTTAGCCGGTTGGCCTAATCCAAAACATACGCGCACTCGCTAAGCGGTCCTACGACGGATCGCTCAAGCCAGCCGTGTCCTATCTAGTTAGGTGCGCGTTCACATGAGAGGGGTGGTATCTGGAGCATTCGACCAATCACAAACATGGAGAAGCGTACTGACAGCGCAGCGCGTCAGACTTCCTGAATGAAAAGTCAACTATATAATTAGACAAATATGAAGACGTTAAACTTTAAACATCCATGACTTAAACACTTTATCCAGGATAAAAGCCACATAGCTGCACCTGCAAGGTGAATACAGCTGGTAAAAGAAAAAGTGTTTGAATGCGTACATTAACAGGTTTATGATTTCACTGCCCCGTCTAAGACACGATCTGACTTTAATTACATTTGACTCGAGTGTTTCGTCAACTTAATGTGTTGCTTAAAATAATACTTCTGCATACAGTATGTGACACTGTGAGTGTTGCACGGCCAGATACGGCTCAGCTGACTCAGATAAGGAGATATATGATACATTATGATGTGATATGCCGCGGACTGTACTGTTACTTTGATCCGGTTACTTATGTTGTGGCAGATATTTAATTAAGCTTTCTTTACGCTAATGTTATAATAGTCAGATTGCACTGAAGATGGGAGGTGATATTCCAACCCAGTCTCATAAAGAAACGTGTAATAACTACGTTGGTCCACAACGTAGGACGTAGTATTTCTACAAAAACGCCTCTGAAATGGTAAGATCCCTACGTTTTTTTTCACCATTCATTCCAATGGCTGGCGTCTATGTCACGTGATCTTCACATTTCTCCCTGCAGAAAAAAAAAACATGGCCGAACTTCGTTTTATTCTCTGTGTAAAATGCCTATTTTAAAGTTAGTTTGGCGTTTTGATGTCATTTGATGCGAGAAATATGAGTTGTTATTTCAGATTATGTGTGCAGTGGATGTACATGATCTTTAGTTTGCTAGTTATTACGAAGATTACTTCAGGAAATGGTGTCTATACAACTTTTTCATTGTTACCAAGGAGGTGGTTGCTAGGGATGCTGCTATCGATATTATTTCTGTTATGTTGTGTAACTGTTTAATGGTGTTATCTTTATTGCTACCCCCTTCCCCATCAATGTATAGTGTTGGTCCACAGCGCAAACGTATTAGTTTAACAAAATCCGCATCTAAAATTGTGGCATAGATACGTTATTTTCCCCTGTGCAATTCCAGTCTCACATCTCACATCACATCGTCATAAACAAATACCGGAAACAGACCGAAAACACTTTATTCCGAGTGTGCTTGCTTTTCTATTTGGAGGTCATCACATAACGGCATTGTAATACACGGTTCGGCTGCATTAAATATTTTATATTTATAGAGCCCTGATGAGAAGACTTCTAGGCGAACTGCCGCCAACACTGAAAACGTGACATAGATCATAAATATATCAGCAATTAAACAACATCTTAAATTTATTTTCACACAATACATCTCCTTGCCGTATCAATACTAATTCGGCTGACTTTTATATTTGATCCAATTGGTAGATAGGCTGTATTTACATCATAAACGTGCACAGCTTATATAAAGGGACACCTAGTGGTTAAAGCATGTTATTGAATTTCATAATTTTTATTATATAGGATCCCTATAAAGTATATTTATTACTCGTTATTCTCCACTAATAGTTAATTAAAGACTGTATATAATGACTATTTTTGCACATCCCTTTCAAGATTTCAAGATTGTCTAAGGTTTATTAACATATCATATACACAAACGGTGTAGTTCAGTCAGACAACTCACGAGTTTCTTTAACATGTTTATTAGAGCAGCATATAGTTGAGTTTGGCGATTAGGCTCGGGCATCATCACTCCATAGATATACATGCACGATGAGTGATGATTAAATAACTAACCCCCGAGCCTACAGGTGGAAGCTGGGGTGGAAGCTGGGGTGGTGGTGGGGCAGGCAAGCAGCAGCGACGTAAGTAGCTGCAGCAATCGCAGCAGCAAGCAATGCATGGAGAGAGAACAGGCAGGTTAAATAGAGCGGCATATTAAGGAGACTCTGTTTGGTTGGTTGTAGAGTGGCAAGGGGCGTTATGTATGAATGCAGCATAAGTCCTCGAGTTGACTGCCTGAACTAGCTCGCAGGCTTCGCCCCATTTATGCAATGAATGAAAAACTTGGGTCGCAGGTTCCTCAACAGTGCATTTGTGTATACCTCCAGCAATGTTAACTATGTTGAAGCACTTATTTTAACTGATATTATACATATGTATTATACTCTTATAAGATGTATGTAGATAGTATAAGAAATGTGCAGAATATGACAGTTTAATGGTGGAGGTATACACAAATATTGATAGATATAATGCACTGTTGAGGAACCTGCGACCCAAGTTTTTCATCTCCGGCCTTGTCAGGTATTGAACAATCAATAAATACACAGAAATTATTAAATATAAAACACAGAATTTGTGTGATTATACTAAATGATTTACAAATAAACACCACTGCATACTGCTATTACACATGCTGATGTAACGCAAATGTTTCCAACTTGGGATCAATAAAGTATATCTTATCTTAAGATGATCGATGGCTACTGCCATATTTGCAAAAATTGCCTCTGAACCTTGACAAGTGCATGTTTCAGGCTTATCAATGAACAACAGGAGGGGTCACAGACATAAGACCAGCTGTTAAATAAAGCTCTTCTGACCTTAGCTGTCATGTGGGTATATATTAATGCTGCCCATTATGGGCACAAGCAATTTTCACTCATTTATTAATTATATGTTTTACATTTGAGTGTTTCCTATCCCCTAAACCTCCAGGGATGTTCACAGTTTAATACTGGCAACTTCTTATTATGGGAAATACGAAAACGTCTTTTAAAACTACAACTCCCAGTAGAGACGTGCCATAGAATAGAACATGTTGCGAAACACACAATAGCCAGCGTGTGTAGTTCTGGGGACGGGGTGGGGGAGGGGGGGACGGGGTGGACCCGTTCAAATCCAGTTTTGGACAGTCTGCCGTGGTTCCATCCCATTTCAAGTGCTGTTCAACGCTCGGCGTAACCCTCGGAGCACACTCTCCAATCACAGAGCTTGAGGACTATCACGGGGTTTGTCCGTTTGTCAAGCGAAGCGGAGAGAATACTTACTTCCGGGTGTAATATTCTGTAAAGCAAATGAGCTGCTCCGACCCTCGGTCCTGACGGACTCCAACTTGTGTTTATTAATCAAACAAATAAATAAACACAAGGATAATTATGTGTTATTGTTGACGTGGAAGGGGGTAGCAATAAAGATAACACCATTAAACAGTTACACAACATAACAGAAATAATATCGATAGCAGCGTCCCTAGCAACCACCTTGGTAACAATGAAAACGTTGTATAGACACAATTTCCTGAAGTAATCTTCGTAATAACTAGCAAACTAAAGATCATGTACATCCACTGCACACATAATCTGAAATAACAACTCATATTTCTCGCATCAAATGACATCAAAACGCATTTTAATGGCCAAACTAACCTTTAAATAGGCATTTTACACCGAGAATAAAACGAAGTTCGGCCATGTTTTTCTTTTCTGCAGGGAGAAATGATGTGAAGATCACGTGACATACAGTAGACGCCAGCCATTGGAATGAATGGTGAAAAAAAACGTAGGGATCTTACCATTTCAGAGGCGTTTTGTGGACCAACGTAGTTATTACACGTTTTTTTGTGAGACTGGGTTGGATATTCTATTCAATTTCACGTTCACACAGTCTGTCATTTTTGCCGGCCGTCTTTCCTGCAGCGGCAGTTTTTCTGTATTTCCTTTCTCCTGTAATGTGACTTGATCGCTTTAAACTCCACACACGGAGCTCTGATTGGTCAGCAGGCGGTGCTTTCACTGAGTTGATCTCTTAGCCTGCAACCTAACCTCCTCCCGAGGAGCATAAGCATAAGCATAAGTTACCATGGAGATCTAGCCCGCTAAAAAGAGAACCAGCTTCGTAATACCGGAAAGCCGGAGTTTTCCCTGAAGTTAGTCGGCTAAGCGAAAATCCTGCTTCGTAGTACACACCCCAGATGTTGTGATTTGAAATCAGTGAGTTTAAGGGAGGAGATTCTGCTGGTGACTGGAAGAAAAGATTTCTGAACCACTACACATGTTAAGTTTCAAGTTTTAAGTTTCAAGGATTTTATTGTCATACGTACATAGCTACAGTGTAGATATGACAATGAAAGTCTTAGGTCGCAGGCTCCTCCAACAGAGCAACACAATAACACAAACAAAATAGTAGAGTAGAAATAGTGCAGAGTAGTCTATATACAAGTAACTAGAATATTGATATATATGAGTTGCAAACAGATTAATGTTACGGATGTTCTTTCAAACGTTCAGGTGTTCAACAGTCTCATGGCCTGTGGGATGAAACTGAAACTCCATTAGCTACAGGTAGTGTTGCTGTTTGTGGTCACTCTGGGTTATTTACATGAGGAAACCCTTTGACTTTGAGGTAAGATTCCTCTTTATTCGTGGTTTTATCTCCCGTCTGAGAGAGGAGGGAAGGAGATAAGGCTGTGGTGGTGGATGTTGGGTGGGTGGTCTTATTTACCTGCAGCTGAGGGGCTCCCTGCAGGCGGCTTCACTTTGTGTTCCCCCCGCTGCTCCGTCAACACCCAGAGTCAACGAGAGGACCATATGGTGCTCCACGTGCACGCTCACACACACTAACAAGAGACACAAGTTTGTTTATTTATTTATTTGTATTATATATACTATTTTGTATGTTCTTTCCCACTATGACTATGTATTGATTGATTGATTGATACATTTATTTCGAACAGGTAAAATAAATAATTACAAAACAAAACAAATGTTGCAGTGCATAGTCATGTAAGAGAAATCAAAACAAAAAATGACATTTACAACAACAACAACAACAGCATTAGCAACATAAACAGTCCCACATCTAGTGTTTGAAAAGGAGTGAGAAGAAGTATAATTTATTTAATCTCACCCCCTTGTCCCTAAATTATTTATTTATAATCTATAATCTGCAATAATTATCATTATTATTCATTATTATTGTTATTGCATAATCTGCATTACCTGTTGATTGACATATATACATATACACATATGTACATACACACATACATACACACACATATACACATACACAACAGTCAAATTTATAGAAAGTATAGAACTTCTGTAGTTATTGCCCCAGATTTCAGCACAGTAAGTATGTCATTAAGTATGCTATTCCTGTCATGCTATGTTTTTTCTTTATTATTTCGTGTTGGCTGTTCTGTTTGTCTTCTACACTGAACAAAAATATAAATGCAACACTTTTTGCTCCCATTTTTCATGAGATGAACTCAATGATCTAAAACATTTTCTATATACACAAAATAACCATTTCTCTCAAATATTGTTCACAAATCTGAAAA
>CALSBZ010043348.1:0-11158 GCA_943591055.1 Gobionotothen gibberifrons | reverse complement strand
GCGATACAGATATCGATACCAGCCAGTCAGAAACAAGGGTCCTTTTTGGTGCATAAACATCAGTATACATACACAGGTTGGGGGCGGAAGTGTATCGGATATACCGCCGTGAACAGAGCGTGAGATCTTCAGAGAGACCCAAGGACAGAATCACTTTTTATCTTGCACAAGTATTCCCTCCTTTACTTTCCCAGACAATTAAACATTGTACACGGATATATTGACACAGATATATGGGTGCTTTGAGATTATATGGACCCCAAAATGAATCTTCAAAGAATATGTGTGTGTGTGCTAGATGTCTAAGTCAGCATGTAAGTGGGGATGTGTGTGTCAGCTGATTATAATATGAGTGTGTGTGTGTGTGTGTGAGCTGATTATAATATGTGTGTGTGTGTGTGTTGCTCTCCTGACTGTTATCTTACAATGCTCTCATTGGGAGGGCATCCTCCCGGTACGACCTTGGCAGGATGTTCCCGTGTGGTACGACAGGGCGAGGAGTGTGCACAGAGGCGAATGTGTGTGTGTGTGTGTCTGAGCCAGAGGAGTGAAACAAAAGTGGATTATATGATTACTTGAAAACAGTTCAGAATAATGCATGTTTACTTCAAAACAGTTTAGAACAATATCTGATTACTTTAATTAAATACATTTGTATTTATTTTAAGATCTTTTCATACAATCATACGTATTGGGATCATTTGTATTAATGTGGACCGGAGGGAGAGGGTGACGAGCATACGTTTCACTTTCCTTTTTTATTTCAATTCCAACTTTGGTCATGAAGAATATGTTTCTCTGTTGTCCACGTTCATAAAGCATAAAATAACAGCATCAGAGCACGGTGCAGAGTCTCTAGATGAGTTTACAATAGTCCCTCGTTCTTATTAAACATCCATGTTGCAGTCCGCTGTATAGACAACTGTGGTTTCCATGGTTTCCCCACAGCAGCAGACGCACAAAAGGACGTCCGCTGGCGCATCATAAACACGTCGGATAGTGAAAGTGCAGTCGGATTCTCTAAAGCACTGCAGTCTCTTCTCCTAAATCCTTTTGAATTCTCCTATGCACTATCCCTTAACCCTGTGACGTTTCACTCAGAGATCAAGGAATAGACGATAGGGTTAGAACTTAGGAGCTGATTTTTAAACTATTCGACTGCAACCCAGGACTCTGGGCTCGTGTTATCGCCTACATTTCCATATTTAGGTGCTACTCCAGATGGTGTTGTGTCCTGCAAGTGCTGTGGTGTAGGTGTTTTGGAAATGAAATGCCCCTACTGTGTTGCTGCACCGTCAGACCATACATGTCTGGAATCACGTGATGGACAGGACAGGCTGAAGAAGACCCATGCCTATTACTATCAAGTGCAGACCCAGTTATTTCTATGTGATGTTGAATATGCTGACTTTGTTCTGTGGGTGAATGGAAAGATTCATCTTGAACGCATAACCCCAGATATTGACTTTTGGGAGAAGGTATACCCCAAAGCTCATGAATTCTTTCAGAAGGTCATTCTCCTCGAGTTGAGTGGGCAATTCTTCACCAGAAATTCCAGTGCAACTACACCAGTCTCCATTACTGCACCACAAAGGCCTCTCTGCCTGATACCAGACCCTGCTCTTTGTGCCACTCTGACTCAGCCAACCAATACCCAACCACTGATACCCAAATGGTGCCTTTGTCGTGGAGAGGAAAAGCTTCCCATGATAGGATGTGATAACACAAATTGTGAAACTACCTGTTTTCATTTTGAATGTGTTGGTATAACAGTTGCCCCCAAAGGAAGCTGGTATTGTGACAAATGTCATCAGCATGCCCCCTCTCAAAAGAAACAGAAGTACTAATCAATCTGAATGACAGTGTATATATTTATTTGATTGAACATGTTTCTTTTACATGAAATCTATATAAAGAACATGTATGTGTAACAATCAAAAAAAGTTGTGCACACTAAAATGACACAAAAAGCATCATTATTTAAACTGACACTGAAAGAGCAAAACCTCAGCTCAAATATCCAAAACTCTAAACACATGTTCAGCTCTGCACCCAATTTGCAATTCAACTTTCCACTTTTTGAAAATGTAAAGTATAACAACAGTATATTTGTGTTTCTGCACAGAGACTTGAACAATCTTTATTTGCAGAATTCTCTATATCAGTGGTTCCCAAAGTGTGGGGTGTGCAGAGGCATGACAGGTGGGGCGCGAGAGACCAGGAGGAAAAATGGTTATTAAAAAATAAATAAATAAATAAAAAAGAATAATCATAATTTGAAAAAGTATTGATTCGAAAATAATATGATACAGTACTATTACGTCTGGGTCTCTGTGTTTCATTAAAGCTCGGCTCTGTGTGTGTGTGGAACGAGCACCGGTACCGGAGATCGTAGTTGTTAGCTTCTGGTGCTAGCGAGCTACGCTAACGGATATAAAGAGTTTTTTTCAACAACAAACTGGAGGAGTGTTTAGATAGTTAACTTTAGTTTAAGTTATCTCAGTGGGTCTCAAACGTTTTGGTCACCATTTAATGTAAACAATTATTTCCGAGGCACACGTTTATATGATCATTATAGTTATAAAAAAATAAGAGAATAAATGAAAAACAGGTATGAAATACTATATGACAGTAAAAAAAAAATAAAGTTTAAAAGGGTGATTTGTAGAATATCCATAAAGAAAAAGTAAATCTGTTTACAGTTCTGTTTCATATGGGTGTTGAGAGAGGTATCCCAGCCCACTCTCTTCAGTCTGCGTACAAATGACACGACTTTGCAAAGGCGTGCAATAGATACGCAGAAGTCCGTTTTTGCGTGCATATGATACTCCCACGTTACGTTTGTTATGAACGTAGGCTATGTCAAATACGTTTTTTTTCTACAATTTTCTCCCACGTTTACGTATGTTATGATATGTTTGTTATCTTAAATGCGGTTTTTTTCTACATATCTTTGCCATTTATTTAACCCTAACCCTAACCATAACCCAATAAGCTGCTGTGTCGTTTATTGCACCGCAAACATTAAAACTGTCATTGGAACGGCGATCAAGCCTGAAGCCACAGAGCTTTTTGTTTTAATGTTTGAGGTGCAATATCAGCGTATCATATGCACGCAAAAACAGACTTCTGCGTATCTATTGCACGCCTTTGCAAAGTCGTGTCATTTGTACGCAGACTGTGAGACCGGGTTGGGTATCCATAGATCTCTTCATGTTGCTCTCAAAGTGCACCAGATTGATGCTTTCAACTTCAATATTTAAAAATAAATCTTCCCGGGGGAGCTTGCCCCCGGACCCCCCTATGTGAGGTCCACACACCGCCTATAAAAATAGCATTTTACCCCTGCTTACACCTATATGCCTCGAGCCTTCATTGTAACTGTCACACTGTGTATTTGCGTGGGGATTGTTGCAGTAGAAATTTCCACTGTAGCGCCCGGGACATTAATGGGAAACCCTAAATGTTTGAGCACCCTCTATGAAGCGTCAAGCTACCCCACAGCACCCCAAAATAAATATCTGGCGCTGCCACTGAGCCTGACTATTTCTGACGGGCCCTGACAGAAAAAGTTTGGGAACCCCTGCTCTATATCAAACGCCATAAAAGATGAGTGTGCTTGAGCACAATGGTGTGTAGTTGGTTTTTACAAAATGTCTTGTACTATAAATGAAGTGTGTGCCATTTGGTGCAAAAGTTTGGTTTTGGTAAGTGTTTCTGTAGTTCTGGGTGCAGTGCTTAAGTCTGCAGTATATATGAGGTGTTTTGCACTTTGTGTGTATGGTTTTGTGAATTGTGTTTAGTGTTTAGAGAAAATAAGCCCTGCTTCCAAAAAATGTGTTTTAGCCTTGAAACTGTAATATGAACACAATGTTAATCTATCTCTGTTATGTGAGGTGATCTCTGCAGTTTACAGTTAAAGGAGCATGTACCTTTTTCAATGGGTAAATTGGAAACCTGTAATAAATATAATACTTTGCCCTTTCAATTGTTTTTTTCAAAATGGATTTACCCAAGCTTAATCAGTCTGAGTTGCAGTGCCAGTCTCTGGTTCAATCAGTCCTTCTTCTTCCCCAGTGGCTCCCAGGACTGGTGCAGGCTCTTCTAGAGATGGTATATCAGACACCATGCTGTAGAGATCAAGTAGTGCGATGGATGAACTTTTTCTGGCGCGTTTATACCTGGCATGTGTAGCAGGGAAAGGTGCTGTAATTTTCTCGTGGCCCAATTTGACAGACGGTGCCCAGTCAGAATGATTTGTCAAAAAGTGCCACTGGTTTACCTGCAAATAAATCAGATTGTAGGTCAGTTGTATCCTGGGTGAACTGTTGATTAATAAAAATTAAAGTCAGACTTTAGATATATTTAAAATGCTGGTGTCAAGACATTGGAACATGACAAATAATTGAGGAAACCAAAAGCCTCTGAAAAGGTGCCAGGGACTGTACAGCCTTTACTGTTTACATATAATCAAATGGCCAGTAGGGGGAGGAATTGCTTTAAATGACAGTTAAACGTAGCACCGCAGGGGATTGACAGACTGGTGTGAAGATGACCTGAGCCAAGGGATGACTTTACTTTGTAGATACTCCACAATCTGATATGTCGATCGACTCCAGGATTCCCATTTCCTTGTTAAGATACATGTCTTAATACGTGGGTTATATGTTGATTTTGAATGTTTGTATGTCAAATCCGACACTTACCTGCCGTGAAATGATCCCCACAAACGCGAGAGTAGTTGTGGTTGGATGGTTTGAGATCCTCCCGTCCGATCCTATTGAGCCATTTTTCCTGGCGACGCTTTGAAAGTTCATGTGTTGCTTCACCCTGGTGTGTTATAACCGCCGGCAGCCTGTAAAATGACTTTGGCCCTCTGTTTCGATCACCTCGTTGCCGCAGCCAACAATGGCACAGAAGTTAACCATTGTATGTCCGGTAAAAAAACAACATTGAACAGGCATGACGTATTACGGTGTCTGTTTTGGTACTCCAGTATGGCCGTTGCGCCGACGTCACGTTACCAGTGATGTTATATGCAAAGCCTCTATACAGGTTTAATGCCTGTGTGTTTGAGAGCAGTGACCTCCAGCTCTACAGCACAATAAGCCACAGGATTTATGTTATAAAAAAACAACAACATAAATTATGCTTTTGAGTCAAAAATGCTTCTTTTGTATTCAGTGTGCCCTGGTGTTACGCCTGCATTCTGCCTGCCTTTGTCTAATAAATATCACCAAGCAGTGAACAAACCCTGGCGGGTCGATACGCTCTGAGCAATGGCCTTCACTCTCTCAGCGAGTATCTCAATGACTGTAGGTTTGCACAGCGGCCGGTGTGTGTGACTGTGTGTTTTGTATCCCAGTGTGTGATGCCATGGCCCTGAATGAAGACGTACGCTTAGACGGCAGAAAGCACTCTGTACTCCTGTTGCTTAGAAAAGTACAACTGGGAACACAGGCAGTGGTGAAAGTAACTAAGTAGATTTACTCAAGTAGTGTACTCAAGCACCATTTTGAGAGACTTGTACTTCACTTGATTATTTCCATTTTATGCTACTTTTTTCTTCTATTTATCTATCTATCTTCGATTGTGATTAATGATGTGAAATCTAATCAAGTGTTAAATCAGACTTTAGTTCCACCTGGAGTAAATCCACAAGCTACCCTGCAGTATACAAAGTCATTCAAACGAGCTGCGCCTTTACCAGCTTTGAGAACACTTTCATGATCAATCATTATAAAACATATCATATATATTATTCTGAAATGGACCAATCTGCAGAATGATTATAAAGTATGTTTTGATTGTAATACTACGGGGGTAGAGGGGAGGGCTCATGGTGAATTTCAAGCAGCATTTGAGCATGACCTGCCCTTGGTTTGAAACGTTTCGTGGACCGATGTGTCGGCAACAATTAATCTCTGCGTGGGATCATTAGGACAACACTGCGCGGTCCCGGTGCAGATCTCCGTAATGAAATCTGTCCTCCTGTGCCACAGAGTCTGCCTTTACAGGGGCTGATTTAAAAGGGGGGGTTGGGGGGGGGTGTCGGGGAAAGGCCATGCAGCTGTTATATGGCATACTTTTCTTGTTTTATTCCTCCCTGGACCCCAGCTGACCAAAACCTCAATTTAGATAAATATGTTATTTCAATGGTTCAAACCTGTTTTCTTCATCAGAAAGATGTGGAAAATCTGACCAAGTACCAACAATCTTGTAATTGTTATCCATACATTATTATGTATGTATTTAAACAAGGACCATGCATACAAATACATTAATCTCAGAAAAGAGAAGATATGAATTATGCCAGATTGTAGCTAATGGCTCATTTCCATCTGCAGTCCTCAGGCAGGTACATAACAACCAACACACACTAAAACATTACATAATCTTTCACACAAACAATTATAAAACATGATTTAAGTACAGGTCAATAAAAGAATACACAGTACAGTTAAAATATAATATTACAATACAGTTCAAATGGAAAAACTCAGATTACAGTGTAATTAATGTTGGCGTGACTGGTTGCTTAATATCAATGTTTTTGCACCATAAGAGAATGAGTTAAAGTCAGTAGGTTTTAAGTTAAACTGGAAGAGTATTCCAGTGTTTGATGGCCGTAAATGAAAATGCAGATTGTGCGAAGGCAGTACGCCTCAGAGGGACGGTTAGATCTGCATTTAGTGCAGATCTTGAGTTTCTGCAACTCTGATCACGGCGAAGCTGAAAACAGCTCCTCAATGGTGGTGTTGTAGCATTGTAAATGATCCTGAATACTAATCGAACTCTTGAAAGCAGAACAAGACCATCACAACTTAAAAGTTTGTATTTGGACAGTATATTGCAACGATGGTGTTTTAATGACTTTCTATCCATAACTTTTAAGGCTTGTTTATAAAGAGCCTCAATTGGTCTCAGAACAGTATTACCCCTAGTTTCCACCGGGTCAGTCTGCGGCGCGTTACGGCTCAGAAGCGTCCCAGAAGCGTCTCGCCGCTGGGCTCCGCTCGAAATAGGATTTTTCGACGCGACGCAGCCGTAAGGTAATGTCGGGCAGGCAGGAAGTGGAACGTTCAGAGCATATATAGCATATATATATATATATAGCATATATATATATATACACATACACACACAAACATATACACACACACACACACAAAAACATGTTGCAGCCCCTATCCCTTCGTAGTCTGTCAAGTAGGAGGAGAAATGCCAGCGTTCTCCTCCGGTTTACAGGCACTGTGTAAATTATATATATAGAATAATTATAATGATTTTACCACTAAAATACAGCAACACATCTTTGATTCATGTCATTTATAACTGGGATATTATAATTATTATTAACGTTGTCTGTACAAAGTAGCCTGTCCAGGAAATATGCCCAAATCAACAAAAACTGCGAGCAGACAGGCAAGACGCTCTGCTTCCGTAATGCTTCTGAAACGCGCCCGGTAGGGTATGACACCGGAGGAGGCCGGACCAAAACCGTGGTGCAGCCGTTACGCGACGCAGACGGACCCGGTGGAATCTAGGGGTTAGGGTTCGTTCACACCTGCCTTGTATAGTCCGGTTGAATCGAACCCTGGTGCGGTTCATTTGGGTCGGTGTGAACACAGTCCGAGACCTCTGAAGTGAACTAAACAACCGGACTCTGGTCCGCTAAAAGAGGTGGTCTCGGAACGCTTGCTTGCGAACTCTGGAGCGGTTAATCTCTGGTGTGAACGCAGTCCGCACCAAAACATAGGAAGCGTAGTATTTACGTGTCACAAGAGGACAAAAATGTTCCGTCAACTACATAAAAGTAAGAACACCGAAATTATACAATTTCAAATAAAAGCAATAATCGTGGCTTGATATTGAGTAAGAACATGTTTTTATGAACCCCACAGCTTCCGGTGTTCCATGACCCGAACGGACAAAAAGACGTGTTGCAGGCACGAAACATACTACCAATAGAAATACATTGCTTTTAAAATCGTTATGTGACACGATAAAAAAGGGGATAATGGTGTTGGTGAACACGAATCAATAGATTAAATGTCGTGACTATAACACGAAATGCCGTGAGACTGGGTTGTGCATGCAGGGCAGGTAACAATGGTGTGATCTTTGCAGATGTATGCATTGCATCTTTGGCACATTTTCGTTCTTTTGAAATCAATCTGCCGATTTTGGGCTTTTTGTCATCCCTGTTGCTCACAGCAGCATCCCGATCATTGGCCGTGTTTCCCGTCAGCTGTTGCTCAGTCCCGAGCAGCAGCAGCCGCTGCAGGAGGACACGTTCACCATGGCAGAGTTTGCATAAACATCGTCTACCGGTCGCAAAAGAAAAACTTTAATGGAGCAAATTATGAAGAAAAAGAAAGTGGAAACTAGGAGAAGTCAAACCAGAGTCAATATCGGAGTTGCTTTTCAACTATGGCGACTATTTACGGAGCACACCGAGCTGATATGTAACGTTACCGGCGCAGCCTGCTCTTGTCAGCTAGACGTAACATTTGTAATACATTTTCACAAAACAAACATGCTAGCTTCAAAAATGTAAGCACTGACAATAACTGTGTTATACATTTGTTTTACATTCATTATCATGATCATGTGCGCGTTCATGTGTGTTGGAGGAGGTGCTCTGTAGGAAGTCTGAAGGAAGGGGCGGATTATTTTCGGCTGTGTACTTTGGAATTTTTGTGCACTCGAGCCGGTTTCTCAAACGTACCTACTGCTCCTTTAATTACACAAAAATTAACGCATTTTAATCGCACTTATTTTTGCACAGCTGAACGTTTCTCACTGGATTTCAGGCGTACCGATATTACTGGAGCTTGGCATACGGAGAAACACGGAGAATAAAAACGTGCGTTCTGGAATGTCAGGAATGTTTGAGACGGAGAAGAATGAGGAAGTGGAAACGGAGGAGCTGAGAGCAGCGGGAAAAGCTGTAAAGAAGATGGATGGTAAAGACAAAGAGGTGGCGGGAGGTTCCACAGAAGGAACAAGAACAAAAACGGCTTCTATGATGTCTGAAGAGAAAATGAGAGGCGCTGTGAAGAACCCGGAAATGGATGCGGGGAGCACGGGGGAGCAGCTGCAGCGACATGAACGAACTGTGAGAGAGTAATCTACGGAGTCCCTCAAAGCAAAACATGTTTTTAAATCGCGATTTTTCGGTTCAGCCATTTCACAAACCGTAGGAAAGTAAAAATGCAAATTAATCGTTAAAACCGAAAAAATCGACTGTAGACCACTTGGAGTGGTAGAAGATAAGGGGCTGCAAAAGGTACTACAGATTGCATCGTCTGACACAACATATGAGCTGCCATGCAGAAAGACGGTGACAAAAAGAATCCAGCAGCTTTATTTATATGTGATAAAAAATGCGATTAATTTCGATTAATTAATTACAAAGCCTCTAATTAATTCGATTAATTTTTTTAATCGAGTCCCGGCCCTCATTAAAACAGTGTATTACTGCAGTTGTGTCTTTACCCACTTTTACATTACATTAGATTTAGCTGACATCTTTATCCAAAGTGAAAATAAGTGCATTTGACCAAGAAGATACAAACTTGAAGAAAACTTTAGATCCTTGTCTCATTTGCAATAGGTGCTACTGTACCTGAAACGATAAACAAATACCGTGACACCATTTAAATAACATATGTTTATTGATTTGATTTCAATGTTAAATTCAATATAAAAAAACTGATTACAATACAACAGTTCATAAAAGATATATATACGCAGGGTTGGGGTGTAACGGAATACATGTAACGGCGTTACGTAATCAGAATACAAAAATCAACTGTATTCAGCTGGCGTTACATTTGAAAAACGAGTAATCTGATTACAGTTACTTTCGTAAACCTGAAGTGTCTGAATGCATAATAAAGTTTATATAACCATAATACATAACACTTTGCACATATTGTACTCAAACTACCTCTCTATAATACAATATATCATTTTAAATAAAAAAAACACAGCTACTTTTCACAATTTGTAATGTATTTAGTATCGTTCTGTTTTCAATGCCAATAAAGACTTTTATAATTCTCTGATGTACATTTCGAATTGTGTATTCTTTAGGTACTCCATTTATATGTTCTGATTCTACTGAGGATATGTTTATATGTACTATTTATAGTTTTGTTTTATTCTATTTGTATTTTATATATATTTAACCTCTTAAGCCCGAAGGTCCCCCCAGTGGACCCCCCCCACATTTTTTTCTCAGGGCTTCTTAACATTTATGAAACTATTAATGTTCCATACCCTTTTAAAGTTAAGAAACTCCGCTAACTGACAATATGAACCATTTTTTGCTAAAAAAAACACAAGAGTAATACCAAGCCTTTGAATTAGCATTGAGCTAGCAAAATGCTAACTAATGCTAACGGACTTTTGCACAGAACTCACGGTAGAAATGCCCTTATTTCTATCTTAACTGCACAAACAAGATATACGATTTAAAGCTGAGGCTCCACAGAATCCAGACATGTAATGTCATCACTGTACGACCCCGAATTGCAGAGCTATCAGCCAGAAAAGAGAAAGTAAACAACATCCGGTTTCAAAAATATTACAATAATTACGTCTTACCTTTTTTGATTTGTGATCAAAAGTTGTGTTCACCGGAATAAAAACGCCGCTCAAGGTTAACCTGTTAAGCCCCAAGGCCCCCGCCGGCGGGGCCTTTTTTATTTTTTTCACAACACTTCTTAATATTTAAAATATATATTTCAAAAACTATGAATGTGTTATACCATTCTAACAGGAAAAAACTCGGCTAACTGATTATATGAGCCATTTTTACCGAAACAAAACACAAGTCTCACAAGAAGCTTTAGCATTAGCCCTTAGTGCTAAATAGTGTTACTTGTCTTTTTGGAGTTACATTTTCTAAATGAATGGCCAGTGAATGAATATATATGTGTTTACTTATTTATTTGGTGTAATATTATTCATTTATAGTCTAATATTATCCTATAAGTATAAGCCAGTGAATTAATCTAATCTCTTTTTGTTTTTCCACATTTGTTTTCAGTGATGCAGTTGAGTTTGAAATGGCTTCTGGACCCCCATCTGCCACTCAGCCTGTCTCAACAATGCCACGACCATCCACCCAGCCATCCCCACCCTCACA
>CALSBZ010043333.1:0-19167 GCA_943591055.1 Gobionotothen gibberifrons | reverse complement strand
TAAAGTGAAATGTAGGCACAGAGAGAAACAGGATGGGGGTCTCAGCGTCCCGCTAACAGATCCCCGTTTTAAAGATGTTTGTTTATCACTTTTACAGGAATGTAGTGTATTTCTACTTTAGTCTAAACTGCGTGGAGTTCTGCGTTTTCTCCTCGATTTGGCAAACAAAACAAACTAATTGTATATTAATAATTGTAGTAATAGTCACGTCAGAAATCCACTCATTCCAGTTTCTCGCGTGTGATTTTCCTGCCTTTTCAAGACCACTATGATTGCAAATGAAAACACTTGAGCTGTAGGACGTTGCAACTTGTTTCTCCATTTTCTGACATACAAAAAAAAAAAACAGCAACAAATAATCAGCAGGTGAATTAATGGTAAACAAAGTGAACAATCTCCAATACAAGATACTGATTGCTCGAGACACAAGCTGCATGTAAACCAGCACATCAGGACCTTTTTTGAATCCGGTTTCAACACTGTTTTGGTTGTTTGTGAAATAAAAAGCCATGTTTCTCTGGTGGAAAAGCAGCAGAGTAATACATCCGGCCAGCAGGGGGCGTCGGAGGAACGCTGTAACAGGACACTGCTCTTTAGGAAACAAGTGAGTTGTGAGGAAATAATACTGCGAGTAAAAAAACGTCCAGCCAAATTCATTTTAAAGTTATTTAACACTGATTTGCGTTTAAAACGGGTTGCGTTCATTTGTCTCGAAGACTTTTAGAGCCACAAAATATAAAATAATAGTAAGAAGTGCTTGATGAAATGGTTTTGGCACAGTAACTACTGGGTCTGATCTGGAGCTAAAACTATTACCGATTAGCCGACAGACACAAATGTTCTGATAATCAATTAGACATCAAGTCGCTTCTCAAATCTCATTTGCTCCGTTGAATATCTTTGGATTTTTTTGGACGAAATGTGATGGGCTTTTTTTTCCACATCTTTCTAACTGTTTCTCTTCAGATCAAGCAATTAATCGATACGGTAGTTAATCGAGGAATAGTTAGTAGTTTATAGATTAAGAAAACAATCGTCAGCTGCAGCTCTTCAGTAGATTTCTCTGCACGTTGTCCAGTGATTATCTTTTGACTAAATGTTTAAAACGTTTCCTTTGACGTTCAGATCAGTGCAAAGCCTATGCAGTCATTACCCAGAAATCATTGGGACTACTTTTTAAAATGCTAAGCAAGAAACGAACTCCTCCAATCAAGGATCCATCCCAGAATTCAGCAGCAGCTTTTCTGAGAGAACAGACGACTACTCACTACTTCTAAGATCTGAAGAAACGTCCGGTAAAGAGTCCTCTGATCCGATCGCGTCTCCAAGCAAAGTTTATTTTCTCCTCAGGAATGTGGTCAGGAGGAAAATGCAGATTTGGGGTAAACCACTTATCAAGTCAGGAGGGGTGTATGGATGCATTGTTTGGAGCTGAACAATCCGACTTCCAGCGGTAATACTTGGCGTTATCGAGTCAGGAGGCCTGGCATCAAACAGGAATTAATTCTGTGTTTCCAAGCAGCTTAACCCACTGACCTCTGGGGGTCTTTTCACTCAAAAAAATGACCCAAAAAGAACAAAAAAAATGGACGCTAAAACATTTTTTTTAACACATAGCACCATGTCATCGGTTTCCGGTTCTGAACACTTGGTTGCAGAATGTCACATTTCCAAAGGTTTTTTTATTTTTTATTTTTTTTATTTGTGAGAGTCAGGAAAACAAAACAAAATGGCGGTGAGGAGATGAAGAAGGAGGCGGAGCTAAGGTATCCGTTCACGCTTTTTTCTTTGTGAGGGGGTGACAGAAGGCACATTTTGCCGAGGGCAGGGAGGGGGTTTTAATTCTTGAAGCGATGAACTCTCCAAAGCGTTTTGTCCGCTGATGGATGACAAAGAAAAACCACTTCTTCCGATTATTTCACCAACCAATCAAAAAGCTGCATTTCCTCCTCACAGAATCACATGCTCTGTTTCCAGTTGACGGTGTTTTTCGACCCAGAAGCCGCGTTGAGAGGGTCTTGAAATGAAAGCAGGACCTCTGTGTGATGATTGAGAGCCGCTAAAAACCACCCGATTGGATTTTTAGATTTATTTTCTCCGATTTTATCGCCTGCCCCTTTTTTCGACCTTCAAACTCGCGCCGAGACGTGGTCGAGCGACGACGCCGAAGCCGACGTCGCCGAAGCCGTCGCCTTTGGTGGAGGAGCTACTTCTTTTAGCTCGTTTCCAGGGCAACTCTGAGTGCTAACACCGCGGTTTAACGGCCCTGCTCGCGGCGGCGCGTTAGCCGCGAGAACCGAGCTGGGGTCGGTTCGCGGGATGTTTACGGGGCAGGATCGGGTGCGAGCGTGACCTTTGTGACCTCCAGGGTGACAAACGAGACTTCCCACGGTGTCCACGGGCGACAGGTGGCGTTTCATCCACCGCTCCACTCGTTCCTCTTTGTATTTGATGGAGTACCAGGTGAGGAAGATGAAGAAGAAGCCGATTAACTTGAGGCTGGCGGCCAGGCCGAAGTAGACGAAGCGCAGTGAGGTGACGTCGTATTCCCAGCAGGAGCCGTGCACGCCGCAGTCCTGCTGCCACAACATGCACGTGGTGTCGATGACGGCGCCGAAATATATGGGCGTCGGGATGTAGGCTGGGTGGAGGAGAGAGAGTGGGAGAGTGGGAGAGAGGGGGGAGAGAGGGGAGACATGGTTAAATAAAACAGACAAAACGGGCAGAAAAGTGGAAAAATGGTGAGAGACAGAAAGTGATTAAGTTAAAAGTATGAAAGGAAAGTCAAGAAAGAGAATGGGCAAATGGAGTTTAGGGAGAGATTATGGTAAAAAAAAAAAAAGGCGAAGATGGGGAGAAGAACAAAGACAAGAGAGAAAGAGACTCATAACTAAAAGTACAGAAATTAACACAATATTGGAGAAAACTAAGAAACTCAACTGTAAATCTAAATCCTCTCAAACAGTCAATATATGTTTGTTTAAGATAAGCTACAGTTTAGTTATGCCCCCCCATCGCTTTCATCAATATACCCTCTTCCCATTGGTTTAGGACAGGGGTGCCCACACTTTTTCAGCTTGGGAGCTACTTTTAAAATGACCAAGCCCAAAAGATCTACCTACAGGGCCCTGCCCAATCTGTGTCGCGAGCGCGATGGGGGCCCCCCCCCCGAGTGCTAGTGGAGTAAACGGCGGATAAACTGTGGCTTACACTAATTGCGCCGCATTTGCGCTTCAGATGAGGAGGTGAGGCCCCCTCATAACTGCATGAACCCGTTTGGCACAATACAACTCAGACTAGCTTACCTGTACGTCAATCAAGTGGCAAATGCCATAGTAAGGATGGATGATAGGCTAACTTTAAAAAAACATTTATTTATTTATTTTTTCAATGCCATGCGATCTACCCACACTACCTTTGCGATCGACCGGTCGACGTAATGGGCACCCCTGGTTTAGGACATGCTCTCACATTGGAGTTTTGATCCATAAGATGCAATAAATCCATAATCCTTATATAGATATTAAAACTGTCTTTGTTTGCTAACGCTACAAAAACGTAGCACCTCGGAGAAAAGGAAGGATATTTGATCAATCTGAGGTCCTTCTCACTTTTTAATCTCTCTTCTTGCCTTTGGAAAGCTAAAACTAAAAGGATTATCTGCCGTTAGACTACCGTTAGCACTTCTGCAGCTAGTGCTAACGCTAACAGTGCACGTTGCAGTAAGACTTGCTTAAAACAGATATAAAACTGATGGATTAAAATTCCACGTTGGCTCCAAAAACACATCCTACATTTCCCATAATGCATCGTTTACTCCCCTTAATGCACATGTCTGTCAAACTCCTCTCTGGTGGATTGTGTTTCGTTTCTGACTGATCGATCCTGACATGTTTCAGATCCATTCCCCCCGTTCCCTGATTCAGGAGAACATCGCGGCTTTGAAGAGACGACATCTCATTTCCCGAGGCTTCATCAGCTCCTCGTCAGCAGTTAAACAAATGTGCAGCGTGTTTACAATCAATTCAATCAGCTGACGTCATCCCCCTCCTCTGATACTGATGCAAAGAGAGTCCTCTGCTGATGCTCTGGGTTTTTGTTTGGACGTATTCATGTCAGAAGCTATTTAACGCCACCATAAAAAGATGGAGAATATGTTTTTCTACTCACCGAGGGTCCTGAGGAGAACGAACTGCATCCCCAGAGCGAACGGCCTCTCCTGCTCCGCTACAGATCTGTTGAGTTCATAAGAACAGAATCCTTTATTCAGCAGATCGAAAAAGTCAGATTTTCATTTTTATTTTTTTCTCGGTTTTTATTCAATTTTACCAGCTAAAAAACGGTAATTACCGGCTAACGGAAACCCTGCCCCAGTGGTGTATTAGTATTAATAAGATATGAATACAGGATGATTTGAACCAAAAAGAGGTGGTTTCATCGTTCAACTGAACTTTAGAGTCTCGTACCTGAGCGTGACGATGATGGCGGAGGGCTGGGCGCAGGCGGTGATGAGCGTGACGATGAAGAGGAAGATGAGGAAGGGGATGAGTGTGCTGCAGGTGCGGTCGCACTTCCCCGACACGGCGTACCCGTTCTCGTTCAGGTACGTCTTCACGATGACGAGCTGCAGCTGGTTGGAGCCCGACGCACTGGACGAGGGCGTGATCACCTGCCGGCTCTGAACGCACGCGCAGTCCGAGTAGTTTCTGATCTGAGAGGGAAACATGGAGGAGGGTTAGATGCTTTAAGATGAAACACGGCAAGCCAGAGACTTTGTAAACCATCTCTAATCCTTAAAAGATCATGGGGGGAATCGGGGTGCTTGAAAGTAGCTCCATTTTAGAATAAAGTCAAACAAAAATATTTTTATAAACGTAAGAAGTTGAGGAAATAATGTGCAATAAAAAGATTCAATAAAATAGAAAAATGTTTACAAAGGTTTAGTACAAATCTGGAATAAAAATATTGTAAATAATATAAGAAAAATATTTATATTAATACAAGAAGTTGAGAGAAAATGTGTAATGAAAAAAACCCGTTTTAAACCAAAACAAGTTCAACTCAAAATGTGAAAAGATAAAATAAAGTGGTATACAAATCTACTACCAACTAAAGGAGGGTTAAGTTCAAATCTGGAATAGAAAGGTTATTAAAAATATAATATTTGATTAAATACGGAAAGCCAGAGACTTTTTAAACTATCTCCGATTCTTAAAAGATCTTAAAGAATATAAACAGAACACTTTATCATGGGGGGAATTGGGTTGCTTCTGACAGCTGTTCCTTTTTAGAACATTTAAATAAGTAGTTAATATAAAATAAAATAACAACCCGATACCAACTACCGTAAATTCCGGACTATTAAGCGCACCTGAATATAAGCCGCACCCACTGGTCGGTCACCAATTGTGGGTAGCGTGGCTGAGCTTCTCCAGCGTGCCGGAGAAGCCAGCGCCAGCCAATCAAATCCCGTTTCTGAAAATCTGACAGCTCAAGTCCTAGCCAATCAAACCGCGTCTAAGCTGGGAGAGATATCCCGCCGTTCATTTCTATATTTCAAAAACAGATGGAGGATAAACTAATTATCGCCGTAGCAAATCACCCGGTTTTGTATGACCAGTCCCTATTAACTTACCGGGATACAACCGGAGGAACCAGGCATGGGGGGAGGTGGCAGAGACAGTGGGTGAAACTGGTAGGCTTTCGCCTGTTTGGGGATTTTATATCCAGTATATCCAAGCATAGCTTGCTAGCTATGTTAACACTACGTAAACGGGGCGGGACATTCATGTGATTGGTTGTTGGTTGCGGGGCTCGAATAAAATCCCCAAGCTTCAGACACGCCCAGCTCCAAGCTTTTTTTGAAGCTGTAGTGTAAGCCGCGATGTTCAAAGCGTGGGGAAAAAGTAGCGGCTTATAGTCCGGAAAGTACGGTAACTAAGTACAAAAAATGAAAAACACAGAAAAACTAAATTACTTAATTTAAAATGTGAGAGATAAAAAACAATTAAATAGAATAGTAATATTCATATTAACATAAGAAGTTGAATGTTGTTATAAAAGCTGCTGATGGTGAAATAGGTCCAGTGTCAGTCTATTTAATTATAATAATATTAATAATAATAGATTACATTTGTATAGCGCCTTTCAACGGACCCCTTTACATGGTGTAAGGGTTAGCTCATGGCCAATAAAAAAATGAAAAAATTGAGATCATTACATAAAAATTTGAATAAAAACATTATACAATTTAAATATTAAAAATAAATAAACAACAGACAAACAATAAGTATGTAAGAGTCTTTTCTCTCTGTCTCACCCCGGTGCTGTCGTTGGCCACGCTGCTGCAGCCGGCCAGGCAGGGGTTAAAGTACGTGATGCCGTCGGAGCCGCACACCGGAGCGTACTCGTGGATCTTACAGCCGCAGTTCACGTTACAACCTCCGGTCAGGTTCCTCTGGGTCATGGTGAGCGTCGGCCTGCAGAGACACACAGAAGATCATCAGGGCTCACACTAGGGGTGGGCGATACCACAAAATCTGGATTCGATCCGATACCAAGTATTTCAGGGCCAGTATCGCCGATACCGATACTTTTTAAAATGAAAAGCTTCCTATGTACTTTCATGTAGGGGAGAGCTGCATGACATGATTATTTAGCTGAATGCATCATAAATAGACTAAATCTGAATTAATTTTCATGACTAAAGACAGGACAGTTTTTATAGACAAATAAACGTTTTACTTTTGCAAATTTAAAGTGCAAACATGAAAAATAACGATACAAAGTGGCCACAGTAGCGAACTGCCTTCTTGCACACATCACAGTTCGCTAAGTTTTCATTGACAGTTGTGAAATAGCTCCACACAATGCTCCTCTTTCTCTCAGCCATCATGCGCGTGTGTGTGTCGCACTCGCGAGTCGCTGGCTGCTGCTGCCCTGCCCTGCTGGCTGCTGTCAGTCAGCTTGACAATCAGCGTTCAGGCAGGGAGCGCGCTGCGCATGCGCGAGCCTCGAGGAGAGGAGGACAGCAGTGGAGAGAGAAGAAAAGTGCGCATATACTTGTGTTCGTCTGCACATCGTTTTTGATGAAATTGACGAGTAGAGGAAAGGGGGGAAAAAGTATAAAAGTATCGATCCTATTGGCTCTAGTATCGATATTTTGAAACGTAACGCAGTATCGGAAGTATCGATATTTTGGGATCGATCCGCCCACCCCTAGTTCACACTCCCTTGATGGGAGATAGGAAGCAAGGGAGAAAAGGCGTTGGGGAGAAATCTAAGGAAATGTATGACGGACTGGAAGACGTAGAAAGAGCGAGGAAGTAGGAAAGATAACAAACAATTATCAGACAAAGAGGATAATGAAAGGAACAACATAACGATATGCCTTGATGGGAGATAGGAGGGGGAAAGCAGGAGAAATTAAGGGAAAGTTTGATTAAAAAATAAATAAATTGGAAGACGCAGAAAGAACAGAGAATCAAAGAGACAAACAGGATAATGAGAGGAAATTAAAAACAAAGAGAGACAGACTGTCAGAGGGATATGAAAACCACAAGTCAGCCAAATGTCTTCTCTTCCAAACTGTCCTTGGATATGTTCCATCAATGCCATGTAATCTCTGGTGGTCTGTGTGCTATCCTGCAGAGATCTGAGAGCAAGCTTCCTCCCCGACTTCGGCCACAGATAAAAACGAGCCGTGTGTTCGGACACAACGGGAAATCGTTCAGCGGGAGAAAGGGCAAACTGAAGTCTACAAAACGTCTGTCTCTGATACGAGAGAAAGCATTTTAAAGACTCTGTTTTACTCTGAGGATTAACGAGAGACCTGAGAGACGTGACCCCGAGGGAGGTGGTCTACTTTTAGATAAACTACCTGTGTGTTTAAATGATCAAACGTCACACATTGGTGGATTTGTAAGAATTAAAGTTTCATGACAACACAGTGCAGTCTGATGAAAAACGACTATTTTCTATACTAATAGTTCCTTTTTGATGTAAAGGGTTGGATCTAACATAAACGTTGGTTATTAATTCATCTTCTGCACATTTTCTTGATGAATCAGTTACTAATTGTCACTAAAACGTCATAAAATGTCCATAGAAATTGCCCACAGGTCAAGGTGAGATGGTTGGTTTATAAATGTTAATAAATCTTTATTTTGTATTCAAAGGGTTCAAAACATATCTCGATATTTATTTTTGTTCTTTTTACTTTATATGCAAAATACAAAAGAAAGTAGCGAATGAATTGTTTATAAAATGTTTTAAAAGTAACCAAATTCACTATTAAAAAGGGGGAAATGTTAAATACCTTAAATAGGATATGTAACTTGGTAGAGATACTCTATATCTCCCAAGATACATATCCTATTTAAAGTAAAGGTTTATTAGCGTTTTCTTTTTAACAAATTGTACGGTGTCCTTGGGTGTCATGAAAGGCGCCTAAAAATAAAATGTATTATTATTATTAAAGTTGGAAAAAAATAGATGACATTTTGAAAAAAACATTCCTGACATTATGTAATTTAAGCAGAGATGTGTAATCAAATATTAAATAAGTATTTTTTAGTTGTAAATATTTCCAATCAGAGCAAACTGGCCAGCTCTGTTGTGATTGGTCAACCGCTCAACATTTTTGAGGCTGGGATATCTCTGCTACTTCATTCAGAATGGTATTTAAAAGAGATTTCAAAATGGTATTTCAAAAAGGGGCCATATGATGAGCATACTCTGACATGTCTCTATGCTTTAATGTTCAAAAAGCTCTTTATTTTTCTCGTACTGTCTGTGCTGCAGCACCTCTTTTCACCCTCTGTCTGAAACCAGAGCCCAGTCTGCTCCGATTGGTTAGCTGGCTGGCTCTGTTGTGATTGGTCAACCGCTTAGAGATGTCCCGCCCCTTAGCCTATCACGTACAATGTGTTGGAGCGCTAGCCAATAGGAGCCTAAGTGTGTTAGATAGTGACGTCATGATGTCCCGGAAGTAGACAAAGGAGTCCAATGGAGGTGTTGTATGGAGGGATTTGAGCCTTTGCAGACCATTTACATGCACTAAAACCTATATAACACACTGCAGGAGAGGGGGAAACCCCAAAAAGCATAGTAAGGCCTCTTTAATGAGTTTGGTGAGATGTTTGTTTACAGGCAGAGCATCCATTCATCAGCTACACCAGAGGAGTGTGTCTTTAAACACATTACCATAACAGCACAAAGAGAGGGAGAGTGTGTTGAGATGACGTAACAACGGTCACTGAGTCTCTTTCGGCCTCTTTCAAAATGCTGTGTTTTTCTGCGTGGGTGTTTTTACACTTTTTTTAAAAACACTCTCCCTCCACAGTCTATCATTGTATCTCCTCCTCCTCCTCCTCCTCCTTGTCTGTGTGCTCTCTCCACTTTCCTCCTCTCCTTTATTCAACAATCGTCCCACACTCCACAAGCAGAGGGTGTACATTTTGCATTCACATTAGAAACATGCTCAATGACCTCGACTCATTTGCATGCATACACAACTGAGAAAAAGCATCTTCTTAAGCTTTACTGTGGTCTGCAGAGGATCGAATGTATAACATCTGATTAATAACACTTTATAAAAGAGCCTAAGGGCAGCAGATGTTCATCAAATAAGTCAAAGCTTAACTAAATACAGGGATTGTTATCATTGTTTTGCCTTTATCTTAATGGTATATATGTTTATTATATTGTTACTTATTTCAAACCTATGATTAGCCTGGAAAGAATGTATGTTTTGGGACCATTTAGTAGTTAAGTTCCAGTTTAAGTGTTTTTAGCTTGAAAATGCGGCTTTGTAATACATGAACTCTCTCCAATTGTGGATGTGTTGGTCATATATATTGTACATACTTTTTGTTTATTGTCTGAACCATCACTTAGTTTTTTCAGATTTAAAAAAACACTACTCCAATAAGCGCCCTCTGCAAAGAAAACATGCTAGTATATGTGTGTATTGTGCAGAAACTAGTGCAGTAACTATGCTACCCTACTAAAAAGCAGGAGTAACCATTGCTTTAATATTCTCTCTTCAATTATTACTAATATTAAAAGGTGTCTCAGATCCAAACTGCACCACTTGGGCTTCCAGAAACACACCCAGAAAGTGTGAACAGTCCTTCAGACTATACACGTTCTCTTGTACAAATACACCTTTTCTCAAAGACGTGTACAATTCTTAGAACACGCTATTTTAAAAGATCCAAAATGCAAGGTGGTTGGGACAAAATTGGCCATTTCCAAAAGTGGTGGATGTCCCCAGCGTCCCCAGTGTGAATGACGCCTATGGTCTGAATCCACATGACCAAGCATTTGGATTCTCTATATCTCCCATTTCACACATCGTAGGTCTCATGATTGTGCCTGAATGTTTACCTGTTTGTCTGTTTTACGCTGCATTATGTGGTTTCTCCTTCTCTGTCAGCATTGATGCGTTACCCCCCCTCCCTCTCAGAGTCAAAGTCAACGTTATTGTCAATCTTTCAGTTTGTGTGTACAGACAGAGAGATTGAAATACTAAAGTAGAAGTACTCAGATCTTGTACTTGAGTAAAAGTAGAAGTACTCAGATCTTGTACTTGAGTAAAAGTAGAAGTGCTCAGATCTTGTACTTGAGTAAAAGTAGAAGTACCACAGTGTAGGAATACTCTGTTACAGTAAAAGTCCTGCATTCAAAATGTTCCTCAAGTAAAAGTAGAAAAGTATTCTCATCAAAATATAGTGAAAGTAGCGACAGTAAAAGTAGTCATTGTGCAGATTGGTCCATTTCAGAATAATATATATGATATGTTTTATAATGATTGATCATGAAAGTGTTCTCAAAGCTGGTAAAGGTGCAGCTAGTTTGAATGACTTTGTATACTGCAGGGTAGCTTGTGGATTTACTCCAGGTGGAACTAAAGTCTGATTTAACACTTAATTATATTTCACATCATTCATCCACATCTGTGAAGTAACTAAAGGTATTAAATCCCTCCCAGTCTCCCCCCTAGTCTCCCCCCTGCTCACCCAGTGGTGTAGGGGATGTTGATGCCTCCCAGGTTGATGGTGTCGCAGCCCACGATGAACAGCGTGGAGAAGCAGAGCAACGACACGCCGCTGCAGATCATCGCCAGCTTGGCCGACTCTCTGGCTCCCAGCTTCAACTTCTTGATGATGTATCCTCCCAAAACGATACCCACACCGGCACTGGGAACAATAATCACACCTGGGGGGGGGAGAGAAAGGGGGGGGGCGTTAGAAACTCATATGGATATAATTTGGAGCGTCTTACAGCTAATCCTACCAAACCTTTGTATCTGGTTTAGAGATGTCCCGATTCGATCACGTGATCGGGGATCGGAGCCGATCACGTGATTTTCAAAAGATCGGAATCGGGAGAAAAAATTCGGATCGGGAATTTTTTTATTTTATTAAAGGAGGGGTAGGTAAGTTTGAGAAACCGGCTCGAGATACACTTTTTGTCATATTCCATGGAATGCTCTTAATATCCTGATAGCAATGCATATTCTAAGTGCTTTGAAAAAAAATCCATAAAAAAAAATCATCTGTGGAAGCCGTAATACTGTAAAAACTACGACCAATTATTTTAGCCGGGCCGGCTAAAATAACTGGTTGGCCGACCTGTCTGTCAGCCTTCAATCTCGTGCACACACACACACACACACACACACACACACACACGTGCACTTGCGCGCGCCGTCATTGTATTGCGCGTGTTTTGCCGTGAGCTCCTCGGTCAGTCCTCCTGCAGCGGCTGAGCTCTGCAGCAGGACGCGTTCACCATGGCAGAGTTTGCTTCAACATCGCCTACAGGTCGCAAAAGAAGAACTGTAATGCAGCAAATTATGAAGAAAAAGAAAGTGGGAACTAGGAGAAGTCAAACCAGAGTCAATATCGGAGTTGCTTTTCAATGATGGAGCACACCGGGCCGGAGCTGACGCCATGCTCGACTCTTTTTCTCTTGGACTGTTGTGAGCTTATATGTGGATCTGGGTACCGGTCGCGTATCTTCCAGACACAGCAACTGGGAATAATCATCTGTGACCCTGTCCCAGGGCTCCATATTGCCACACAACACATTGTCTGTATGCAGCATAGCTGAACTGTATGTTGCTCTCCCCTGTGTGTCCCAATGTGTCACCGATAATAACAAACAAACGCTAGGTAGCATAGCATTTATATGTACTCATTTAGCAGACGCTGTCTAGCGTAGCTAGCTAATTAGGTACTGTATTTCGTTCGTCGACAAACATGATAGATGAATACGCTAAATATTTCAAATAAACATTCAAAACCAACTTGGGCTGTGTAGTATTGATAACCTTTTTTTTGCCTGATATGTAACGTTACGTTCTAAGGATAGAGGGTGTCGTTTTTCTCATATTGATATTCTGAATAATCTGTGCTGTTGTATTTGCTGTAAAGTGTCCCTACTGTAGGCTATTTTTATTATATGTACAGCACTTTGGCTCGATCAAAAATCGTTTATAAATGTGCTATATAAATAAAACTTGATTTGATTTGGTTACCGCAGCCTGCTCTCCTCAGCTAGACGTAACATTTGTAATATATTTTCACAAAACAAACATGCTAGCTTCAAAAATATAAGCACTGACAACAACTTTATTATACATTTGTTTTACATTCATTATCATGATCTTGTGCGCGTTCATGTGTGTTGGAGGAGGTGCTCTGTAGGAAGTAGGGCGGATTCTTTTCGGCTGTGTACTTTTGAATTTTTGTGCACTCGAGGCTGTTTCTCAAACTTACCTACCCCTCCTTTAATGTTACAAAACAAAAATGACCATGGACCATCGGATCGGGAAAAATCGGTATCGGCAGATTGTCAAAATCAAATGATCGGAATCGGATCGGGAGCAAAAAAAGGTGATCGGGACATCCCTAATCTGGTTTTCTAGTATGTGAGGGTCAATTCATTAAGGATGACATATTATCAACGTATACGCTTTTATCCAAAGCGACTTACAATAAGTGCATTCGACCAAGAAGATACAAACTTCAAGAAAACAGAATCATATAAGTACATCAGGTTTCATAGAGCCAAAACATTTCAAGTGCTACTCAACCTGCTTTAGATAAGCCAGTCCTTTATTAGTATATAAGTGCTTTGTTAGTAATTCTATCGCTCGAAGTGGAGTCGAAAGAGATGAGTTTTCAGTCTGCGCCGGAAGATGTGTAAGCTTTCTGCTGTCCTGATTTCAATGGGGAGCTCATTCCACCATTTTGGAGCCAGGATAGCAAACCGATACAAAAATAAAATTAAAGGTCAACTATTATGCAAAATCCACTTCTCCATGTCTCTTCTACATCAACATGTGTCCCCTCTTCTTCATGTCTATTCTACATCAACATGAGTCCCCTCTTCTTCATGTCTCTTCTACATCAACATGTGTCCCCTCTTCTTCATGTCTCTTCTACATCAACATGTGTCCCCTCTTCTTCCTGTCTCTTCTACATCAACATGTGTCCCCTCTTCTCCATCAACATGTGTCCCCTCTTCCTCATGTCTCTTCTACATCAACATGTGTCCCCTCTTCTTCATGTCTCTTCTACATCAACATGTGTCCCCTCTTCTTCACGTCTCTTCTACATCAACATGTGTCCCCTCTTCTTCATGTCTCTTCTACATCAACATGTGTCCCCTCTGTGTAAAGAGACTCTGAAAGTTTCAGGAACAAAGATTCTCTCTCTTTTTGTCCTGATCCATTTCTATAAAAACCTGTCTGAAAATGAGCTGATCAGATTTTGGCCACTTTATGATGTCATAACGATTTTTTGGGTTGTGTAACCATTAGCCAATCAGCAACCAAGGTAACCACAAACAACAAATACATCCAGAGTTACAGTTTCTTTACTTCCTCTACAGAGAAAAGGACAGTAAAAGAAACTCAGAAATCACGTCTCTGGCGTCCGACACCAATTTCATATTATAATTATACAGTTTTTGACGAACAGAAATATTGTTTTCTGGCATCACTTTAACATTTTACGGGGAAAATCTGCATTTTGGTTTGAAGGCGCAGCGCCCCTGTTATCTGATGCAGACACAACTCTGGGTGCTACTAAATGACTGTCAAATGCAACACTTAATAACAAGAATAATCAAACTAAGGGTCCTGGAAACGTGTGTGTGCATCACCCACTAGAGGCTTGCATAATGTGAAAACATGTATGAATGATAGTTTTAATCACAGTCCACCTACATCTGTTCAGCAACTCAACACTGAAACATATTCAAAGTCTCTAGAATCTCTTTGGACAAAATCTTAGTATGACTCAAAGGTTTATGAAAGAATATAAAGATGTTGTTGTATAAAATGTGTTCAGTGTTTAAAAATGTCAGCCGTCAATAACAGAGCTGTGCGTGTGTGGAAGGTGAAGATGACTCACAGTCGAGCGAGTGACTAATAACGTGCTTCCAAAATCGTCTTTTTCAAAGTGTCTTATTCGTGTCGTTAAACTCTCAGAAACTGCATTGAGAAGAAATAAATATGGTAGCTTGCTGTTTTCTAGAGATAAGCAGAAGTCCAGCCTCTTTTAAATTCCACATTTTGTTATGGAAATGTGATGCTAAGGAAGGTTTGCCATTTGAGTGTCATGACATTTAAATAAAACCCGATAGCCTTTTAGTTTTAGCGTCTGTTTATCTGCAGACATGTCCATCACACCAACAGAGAAAAGCTTCCAAGCACCTTTGCTATCACAAACACAGAAAACCAAAATAGCCGTCATCTCTGCAGAGCAGCTTCTCCACTTATCAGCAGAGCGTCTATCTTTAAAATACACTCCTGCAGACTCAAGATGTCTTTAACACGGCGCCTCTACACTTCATTTCACTTCTATAACACAGAGATGAGCTGGAGAACAGCACCGGATGAGCGTAAATAAAGATTCTTTAGATCTGTGGTCAAACTGCAGTCTCTGTGTATGGCTACATACCAAGATTGTTCATAAATAATCATCAGTAATGTGGATATAATGACTAAGTCGGTAATGGCGACTAAAAGAAGAGGAATAACAGTCTGATAGGTAAATAAAATGACAACAATTCATAATGATGGAGCCTTTACAACCAGAGGAACACAACCTTACCCCCAATCATGACATTTAGATCATATTTAATAATACCATTTACAAAATCTAAGACAAACACAATATCAGTATTAGATCAATATCTATATTTCAAAATTGCCCAGGCCTTGATCTGCCAAAAGCTGTAATACCCAAATGTAACATTAGTGTTGTAGACAAGACCACCTTAAAACGTGGGGTAGGTAAGTTTGAGAAACCGGCTTGAGATACACTTTTTGTTATATTCCATGGAATGCTCTTAATATCGTGATAGCAATAGAATATCTGTGCTTTGACAAAAAATCCATTACAAAATATCATCTGTGGAAGCCGAGGCGCTGTAAAAAGCACGACCAATCATCTGAGCCGGCCCGGCTAAAGTAACTGGATGGCCTACCTGCCTGTCAGCCTTCCATCTGTGCACAAACTTATCTCGTGCCCTCATTGGTCATGTGCGCGTTCGTGTGTGTTGGAGGAGGGGCTCTGGAAGGAAGGGGCAGATTTTTCCGGCTGTGTATTTTCAAATTCTAGCGCACTCGAGCTGGTTTCTCCAAAATCTCCAAGACCAAGTCATGACCAAGAACGGAATGTACCCAGACCAAGACTTTAAGAGGTCGGGACCAAGTTAAGACCAAGACTTTAACGGAGACGCTTCCCATTCACTTTGAATGGGGTGACGTCACACTTTGCCAAACTGCATTGTGGTTCCTTTTATTTCTGAAACAGTCTGGAGCTCAAAGGCTTTCTCTCTTGCCGGTTATACCACAAGGTGAGTTCCTTTTTATATCCAGCTTCTTCACACACATGCTCTCCAGTACAGGTTAGCTCTGAGTGTTAGCGATGCTAACGTAAACACCGACCATATTACGTCCAAAAGAGTCGGGCATTGTTTCTGATAGCAACGTTTCTGATAGGGCCGTGGGTCCACATTTCAGATATTACGTCATATCGGACGCAAATCTGGATCAGCTCCGTTGTTCCCCCGTTTTTAGAGATTTGGGTACGGAGGAAAAGAGAGAGGGTTTTATTTTCTGACGCTGCGTGAGTTCCCTGACACACCGGGGACACATATTGATGTATAAAAGAGATAAAAAGTGCATTTTGCATGATAGGTCCCCTTTAACATTAAGATCATGTCTAAGATGATACTTTGTTTACAATTATTAAATGTTCAGGGTTTTAAAAATTAAGAAAGTAAAGACTAAATGTGATTGTTGCAGTTTGAGGACTTCTGTTAGAAGAGGGAGGGTTTCACCTTTCCTAGTCGGCTTCTCCTCCCCCCCTAAATCGATCACAGCATGATGGGGTCTAGTCGCGAAAGTTGAATATGCGGCAATAAATATGTTTATCCCACCAAATTGTTTTCGAAGTCTATCTTGATTGAACCATTTGTGGCATTTACAACCATGTACAACACCAAATATCAACATTTATAACCGACATTGGGTCTCTGAGAAACACAGAGACTTTTCAAAGTGCTTTCTAGTTCTGCAAACCTGATTTCCAACAAGGTCAGACAACACATTTCATGGAGCATTTATTTTCAAGCGTTACCCGACATGTAGCTCTAGGGACTACAACTTAACTTTTAACATCTGTCTTATAAGAACATCTAGTGTCACAATACAGCAAAAACAGAGCTAAATATAGACATGTGCCAGAAACATGTTTACGGCCAAGCAGGATTTCACATAAAAAGGGATTTGTCTTGGTGTTGCGTAACAAAAGTAGTAGAAAATAAGGAAATAAATATCAAATAGTGCCAAAGTCAAGAAGAATGGATTTCAAAAATATACCTTTTAAAAAGTTACATTTTCTATAGTATGTCTGCTTTTAAAATGATAGCACAGTGCGTGTGTAAACAACGTATCAACTAGGGCTGTCCCGAATACCATTTTTCGGGCTCCGGATATTCGGTAGTAATCAGCAGTGAACCGCTTCAACACGTGTATTTCGGTGTATTCACGGCATTCATTTTGTTATTCTACACAGTATTGTTGTTTTATAGTTATTTGTTAATGTAACCCAATTTGTGTTCTTTGAAATTGAAAAGGATATCGCATTGTGTTTGTTACTTTCGTTGCAGTTGTATATGTCTTAAGTGTAATTTGGCTTGGCTTCCTATTTATGGACATGCTTTTATTTTGAAGGAGAGTTAGCGCAGTTGAGAGGAAGTTGTTGTTGCTATGGAAACAACGTGACGGAGATTAACGGAGAAAAGAAATATCTACATATAAGAATGGAGAAAGTAAACGATAACGTTTATGGTTAAGTGGTAGCACCCCCCGAAGAGGCACAAGCTCTTACGTTGATATTGGAGATTTCAATAAATTCAATTTGAAAAAAAAAACGGGAAAAAACAAACAAAATGAATATCCGAATAACGAAATTGAAACCCGAATAGTACTCCAACGAACGGATATTCGGATATTCGGTAAACAGCCCTAGTATCAACTACTAATTAACATTTAAATATTAGCTCACAGTAAGCCCTTTTTAAATGTTTTATTTAGAAACAATAGGATGTAAAAATAAAGTTGTGCAAATTTTGAAATATAAATCAGGAAAATGTGCAATAAAAATAGGAACACTTTATATTTTTAAATAAAGAAAAGATAATCCAATCCAATATAAGCATGCCAACATCAGCATGTCGTTAAGTTTACAATGGCATTTGAAAACATGAGCATGTAACCTTGCTAGCTCATTAATGTTGCGTGCTTTCATCCATGTGTGTTCCTGTGTGTGTGTGTGTGTGTGTGTGTGTGTCCCAGGTGCCCCCTTCACTTGAAGACCAGCAGTTTCTTTATTATTAATGTGTGCTGGCCGCTCCTGCTCTGCTCGGAGATAAAAACCATCAGAGCAGCTGAGTGGGCAGAATGTAAAGTGGTGTGTGTTCTCTAAATATTCTGGTCTGTCTGCACCATGTCTGAGCTGCTGGGGAGACATTAAAGGGGAGTTCTTAAAAGGTCTTCAAATTCCTCCTAAATGTGGGTTTTATGCAAAATAAATCGTATTTTTCCTACTTCTGATTTAAGCGTGGGAATAACAGACATTAGTTTTTCAGACAAAGATTTCAGAGTAGATCAGAAATTGGATCATGTGATATGGTGTGTGTTGGCACAGTGTGTGTGTGTGTGTGTGTGTGTGTGTGTGTGTGTGTGTGGGTGTGGGTGTGTGTGGTCGTATGGCTTTCTGTGGCCTAGTTAGCGCTCTAGATGTAGACCACGGTTACCCACAATGCCATTCTGCCACGCTGGTGTGGTCTGCTGTGTGTGTGTTAGGGCTGTCCCGAATACCATTTTTCGGGCTCCGGATATTCGGTAGTAATCAGCAGCGAATATTCGAATATTCGGCCCGCGCGAACCGCTTTAACATGTGTATTTTGGCACGGCATTCATTTTTGTTATTCTACAGTATTGTTGTTTTATAGATATTAACCCAATTTGTGTTCTTTGAAATTGAAAAGGATATCGCATTGTGTTTGTTACTTTCGTTGCAGTTGTATATGTCTTAAGTGTAATTTGGCTTGGCTTCCTATTTATGGACATGCTTTTATTTTGAAGGAGAGGTAGCGCTGTTGACAGGAAGTTGTTGTTGCTATGGAAACAACGTGACGGAGATTAACGTATAAAAGTCATATCTACATATCAAGACGGAGAAAGTAAACGATAAAGTTTATGGTTAAGTGTTAGCACCCCCCGAACAAGCTCTTACGTTGATATTGGAGATTTCAATAAATTCAATTTGAAAAAAAAAACGGGGAAAAAATGAAAAAAACAAACAAAACGAATATCCGAATAACAAAATTGAAACCCGAATAGTACTCCAACGAACGAATATTCGGATACAGCCCTAGTGTGTGTGGGTGGGTGTGTGGCTTTCTGTGGCCTAGTTAGCGCTCTAGATGTAGACCACGGTTACCCACAATGGCATTCTGCCACAGGAAGACAAAGAAAGCAGCGGGGTAGATTTCTCACAACAACTCATATCGGGAAAAATTATGACTCAATTGTGTGTGTGTGTGTGTGTGTGTGTGTGTGTGTGTGTGTGTGTGTGT
>CALSBZ010043332.1:20886-38331 GCA_943591055.1 Gobionotothen gibberifrons | reverse complement strand
TCTTGATCTGTCTTTGGTTCTCTGTCTGCGTTGTGTTTTGTCTTGTTGAGCTCTGTCTGTGATTCCCTGTCGTTAGTTTCCCTGGTGTGTCTAATTTACCCGATTGTGTTCACCTGGTGTCCTTGTGCGTCTCCTCCCCTTCTCAGCTGTTTTGTGATTACCCCTCTGTGTATTTAGTCTTGTCTTTTCCTTTGTTCGGTGTCGGATCGTCTTGTGTAATGGCTTGTGCTTCGGTGAGTGTTTCTGTTTAGTCCATGTTCTATTTTCACCTAAACCTTGAAATAAAGGTATTTTTCACTTTAATCTGCATTTGGGTCCTGCTTCCTGCTACACAAACCGTAAAAACTTCACTTTAATTAATAATGTATGCTGAAAAGCGTATATATTACAGCACGATTTTGTCGAATAGATTTGAGTGGTTCAAAATTTCGTGTCGTGATTTATTGACAAAGGAAAAAGTGGGTCCCGAGGCCTGACCAGTTGAGAACCACTGATCTAGATCTCTCTATTTCTCATGTGAATGAAAAAACATTTTTTCTTTTTTTAATCCCAAATAGTGTTTTTTTGATGACCAAAATAAATTATGAATTTAAATCTTCTAGGCTCTAGATATTTCACTGAAACCTTGACCGAAGCAGCAGGGGAGTACATGATGGTTAAAGGAGGGGTAGGTAAGTTTGAGAAACCGGCTCGAGATACACTTTTTGCTATATTCCATGGAATGCTCTTAATATCCTGATAGCAATGCATATTCTAAGTGCTTTGAAAAAAAATCCATAAAAAAATTTCATCTGTGGAAGCCGTAATACTGTAAAAACTACGACCAATTATTTTAGCCGGCCCGGCTAAAATAACTGGTTGGCCGACCTGTCTGTCAACCTTCAATCTCGTGCACACACACACACACACACACTCGTGATTGCGCGTGCCGTCATTGGGCGTGTTTCCCGTCTCCAGGCAGCTGTTGCTCAGTCCCGAGCAGCAGCAGCCGCTGCAGGACACTTTCACCATGGCAGAGTTTGCTTCAACATCGTCTACCGGTCGCAAAAGAAAAACTGTAATGGAGCAAATTACGAAGAAAAAGAAAGTGGAAACTAGGAGAAGTCAAACCAGAGTCAATATCGGAGTTGCTTTTCAACTATGGCGACTATTTACGGAGCACACCGAGCTGATATGTAACGTTACCGGCGCAGCCTGCTCTCGTCAGCTAGACGTAACATTTGTAATACATTTTCACAAAACAAACATGCTAGCTTCAAAAATATAAGCACTGACAATAACTGTGTTATACATTTGTTTTAAATTCATTATCATGATCTTGTGCGCGTTCATGTGTGTTGGAGGAGGTGCTCTGTAGGAAGTCTGAAGGAAGGGGCGGATTCTTTTCGGTTGTGTACTTTGGAATTTTTGTGCACTCGAGGCGGTTTCTCAAACTTACCTACTGCTCCTTTAAAGGTCTCATGATGCTTTGCTGTGGGTCTTGATACAAGTGATTTTGTTTTAGTCCTTTAAAGTACATAAACATACATAGGCTAGATACTTTTGTTCTACTTGCTTTCATTTAGTTTTATGGTTTTAGTAATATTTCTGGTCATGTGGTTTCAAAGGATTCAGTTTAAGATAATGTTTTGTTATAATCTGGCCTATAGTTAAGGTCATTAAGCCACATGGAGAGGGAGATCTACTTTTCAGAAGTTTTTTCTTGACATGTTATCCTGTTAACAACAGCAGCCTAATCACCATTGCACACAATTTAAAAAGACAAACCTCTGAAACAATAATGCAAATGTAGCAGGTTGGAAATGCTAAATGTTAAGTTTGACTTAAACAGACACCCCCCCTATTTTTTGTTAATAATATGATCTTTCCAACACACTTGGAACTCCTAACATTTAGACAATAACAATGTAGTGTCAGTAGATGGCGTTCTGGTGCTGCTGTGGATCCATTGGGGAGACTCTGGGAGACTATAGCCAGGAGCTCAGATAATGCGCATGTCAAAAATAAACAAGCTGTGACCTGAGGAGAACGTTAACTTTGGCCCTCGCTCTACCAATCCACAGACACTGTTCACAGTGGCTACACAGTGTTCCCTAGCCCGCTTGCTGCTGGTCCAGATTACTCCTAGGTCTGGTGCCGGTAACGCAAACTGAGAAACTAACATTAAGGCGTGCCAGATCAACCACTTCGTGAACAGTGTTTCACTGCAACACAATTTGTTTGTGATGCCTGGTATTGTTCTTTTTCTCTCTGATTCAACTTTTATATTTAACGTTTACTGTTGTTATTCTAAAGAACATTCAACACTGGAGTGAGTTGAGTAAGGATGTCACATTTCGTGCTTCAAAGAGATATTAGTATGTTTATAGGGTGGCTTTGCTGCTTCAGAAAACAGAAATAAACAAACATAACTAATAAGAATGGTGGTAAGCTTTGGGACCAATCAGTAAGTAGCACGTTGGTGACATGAGAAAGCATGATTTCATTACTACTCATTATACATTTAAAAAGCCGCACCCTAGTACTGAACCTGTTTGGCAGGAAGAGCTGAGATCCTTTAACAAGAACATGAACAATATAAGTGAATTTTATTGGTTTATTGGAGTGTATAGCACATCAAATACATGTATGCAATACGAATTTTGTGTGGGAAAAAAATGTAAATAACAAGGAACCAGATAAGCCATGATCTAGATCTCTCTAGATTTCATATATGAATGAAAGAACATCAACAAACATGAATTTGCTGTGAGTTTTATACTTTAAAATAAGAGAAAACAGATCAAAATCATTTCATCCAAATCACCCTACAGTAGTGCTGTGATCAATGTTGAGGATTTAATCAATTCATTGAAATGTCAGCCTAAACTTATCAAACAATGCTAAACAGAAAATACATTATATGAAAAAGACAAAACAACTGTTGAAATATTAAAAGCAAAACGTCTCTGTGACATCACAGCAGTGGCTGAGATCCAATATCTATTCTCCGATACATGGGCATAGTGAGGACTTTTTCACTGGGGGATCTCATTCAAAACATAACAGAATACAGCATAGCAACTCATAGTTTGCCATTATGGTCCAAATGTGCCCAGAGGTCTCCTCCAGAGAGTAAAGCTGGTTCAGCACTGAATAAAGCAGTTTACTTTTACAGTTAATGTTTCCTTGATGGATAAAAGCCAGAGAGGCTACAAGCTAATGCAAAGTTACCTTAGCTTCTCTGCAAACAGTTCTGGAGGTTTAATGTTTCATAGTTGATCTGTAAGTCTTCTTACATTGCCAAACATTGGTACAAACCAAGGTGTTAACCTCTGATTGTCGTCCTAGAATCGGATATCAATCTGCTAAGAACTCCTGTTGCCTGAGCTAGGGTAAAAACCTGTTAGTTGAAAAAGACCAAGGTTTAAAGTGTTTAGTAAAAGTGTGCTGAAAACTGGATTAAAACTACATTTATGAATGCTTCTAGCAGACAACTACAATGCTGATGCGCACAAAAGCGGGGGTGGGGTGGATGTGGGGGTCGCTATTGACATGGAGATATATCTTAATAGACTGAACAACATAAGGTTATCATCAAACTGCTTTTTTTAAAAGGATTTTTAAATGACATGAATTAGGGCACCACATTATGCTAACAATAAAAAACACTCAAAGTCAACAGAGATAAGAACTTAACATTTTTTATTGAGACCCAATCCAGAGGCCTCATGTCTTTCTTCCTGGTATGTAAATATGCGTCTGCTGTAAGTCTCCACGGATCAACCCTGAAACGTCCACCAGAGAGAGAAAGAGCGATGTTGTGAAATTAAATATTAATAACAAATACTTGTTAACAGTTTGGATCATCAGTTTCACTAAACCTACCAGTGCACATCATGCAGCTGCTTGACGTGGTTAATCACTACTGTAATAAAAGCACAGTTAGTATATTCAGAAAATAAATCATAATCCAGACAATATGTATATTTTATATTATGTTTAAATGGAGTTTTACCGAAGAGTTGCATCATCATCTGGGCTTTAGGTAGTTCTTTTCAGGTCATTGCAGTAGTCATTTACCTCCCCAAGCTCCTTACTTACATCTGAAGAAAAAAAACATGTTGTTTCAAACAGCCGATTCATTTAATACACTAATGGAAATGTATCAACTTTTTAATTACGATCAAATGTTCAGTATTTTTTGTGATTTTGTTTCCTTTACCTGGGAGGGACTGGGAGACATCATATGTCTCGAGTGACAGCACGATTGATTTCTGCATCGTGCTCTCCAGTTCCTCCGGGATCTCCGACTAAATCAGCATTGAAATATTTATCACTTATCACTGACATTTGTGGACATGTATGTTTGTGTTTCAGTGTTCCTAGTTGAATTTCACTTGAATTCATACAAATCCATTATGTAAATGATGACCAAAAGTCATGGATAAACATTGATATGTGCAGCCCAACATGTTTAAGTGAAGAACTATTTCTGTATTATTTCTGTATGACGAAATATAAAATGTGACAAACCATCAAGTATCTCAGCTGTTTCATCATGGCGTCTTTAGCCTTAGCAAACATGACGTCCTTTGAACGACGTACGTGTTCTTCAAGAGTTTCCCTCATTTTGTTCAGCGAGCCTTCTCCTTTACATTCTTTTGCTTCTACATAAAACAGAAACATGTTGACATAAAAATGTTGCACCATAAAAATGTGTAGAAGTGTATTTATATGTCTGTAATGATCTTCTGTCTTACTGTCATAGCATGGTTTCATGGTTGCCTCGATTGTCAGGCTGCGGTAGATCATTGTCTTTCTATCAAGGATGATTTTTTGAGATTTTTTTTCATCTTTTCTTCCTTAGAGAGAGAATGTGAAGCAGAACATATTTTATAAGTTAAAAACTATGCTCATCTTTCCCTTTATTATTTTTTCTAGATTTTACATGGAAAATCAGAACATTATTCAAACTGATAGGACGTGTTCACCAGCTGGGGGTGCACTTTGCCCAATATCAGAATATTCTTTTGTAATCCTGAGTGTGTCTTCATGACTTGGGGCATCGTCAGATTTACAGCTGCAGTTAATTTTTCAAAGCTATCTCCAGTTCATACTGAGTTATTCCAGTACAATATATATGAATATGTTGACTGATGAAAATGTATTATATTGATCACCCTTCCACTACAGTCTCCCTGGCTTTACAAACATGTTTGATAATGGACTAATGAATAGGATCTTTTACCTCTTCCATGAGACATGTCAGCTGCAGTTTGGCATTTTCGTACTCCTTTTTCATCATCTTCTCCTCTGTGCCAAGTGAAAACGCATTGATGACCCCGTTGAATGATCCACTGTTTCCGTCATTTCTAAAACATATTAACACAAAGAAATGCTTAAATTCATTCATTTTAATGTATTGTACAACATCATTTGTTCCAATACGGGGTTTTATGTGTTTATTTAGTCATTTCTTACGGGAAGGTCTTGTTAAATTCCTCGTCAATGCTGTCGGTCAAACATGAAGTTAACTTCGCATTGATGTTTATTAATTCCCCATTTTTTGGTTTGTGGATGCCATCCTTCTCAACTACACTCTTCAATGTCTTGTGAAATGCACTACCACTGTCGTTCTGAAACAAAACAAATGTTGTAAGAGACATATTCATATTAAGAGCAATCAGTTGGTTTGATTTAATTAAAACTTAAATACTTACAGGATAAATGACCGACTTCAAGAGTTTTTCACATGCACTTTTAGATTTTTCAACCCCCTCACTGAGGTATCCTTCAAAACCCGCAAGGGTCGCCTTCATGGTTTCCTTGACTTTATGAACTTCAAGACTCAGCTCTTTTTCAAGTCCTTTGCGCACATCTTTCTTTATGTCAGCCTGAAACCATACACAAACATTCATTATTTAAAGCATTTCAACCATAATTCAACATGGGATTTATTTTTCAAGCCCTTACAACAACAAGTACAAAACCCTTTAAAAACTGTAGCAATGCATCCTCTCTGAAGCAACACAAACTCAGCAAATCCAATACCTTGTTGGCTCCACAGGTTACATTACATGTAAACAGTCTTTGACTTTACAATTTGTACACAACATTTTAGTGTACCTAGCATACTTATTTTCTATGAATGTTATTATTTCAATATTAAAGACAATGAAAGATGTTGTTACTTGATCTTACCCCTTCTTTGCTCCTGGCTCCCTGCATCAGAGAGAGAATCCAGTGAGCTCCGGACACATAGTTGAATGCCTCAGAGTGCCGGTCATTGAGTTCTTGCAGGATTTTCTTCAGTTTGGGAATTTCTGTAAAAAATGTAATATACTTACATTACATTCTTGAATTTACATGTTATACTCAATTAGTATCTCTACATATTTATTGGAGGAGTTAAAACCATTTTGTAATCCGGGCTCACTTATGGAGACTTGAATCACCTGTTTCATCTGGATCCAGACGTTTCTTTCTCAAGAACTCTTTGGAGCTCACTGTGAAAACCTTGAAACACTCCTCACTGAATTGTTTCTAAAAAAAAAAAAGGTTTCAGTTTAAAAGCAGCACAACATTTGTGTTGGATTATCATGAAACATTACTCACCTTAACGTCTTTTAGTTTGTTGAATTCTGCCGTCACGTCTATCTTGGCTTGCTTGTTTTGTTCTACTATCTGAGCACGAACATCATCGTCTGAACTATGTGAAAAGATTTATTTTTGAAGAATTACATAAACTGCATATACAATCCAGGATATCATATCACTAAGCATCTCGATCTTGCTTTCAATAATCAGTGATTACATGGAGCTTAATCCAGCATCACAAAGTGTTTGTGAAGCAACAACATTAGGACAGAAATAAATGGCGGATATGTTGAGGAATCAAGACACACATGCAGACAATTGAGAAACACGGATACTGTTATGAATAATAATAACCTGTTTATCATGTTTCAAGTGAACATTATAACCCTGAATACGATCAAAACCAGGATACTAATGTGCCTGTTAACGTAATCAATGTTTCCATGGTTTCTCCTCTTGGCCATCTCCATCTCAAGCGTCAGTGTCTAAATTGAATGTTACATTTAACTGTGTACTTTTGGCATCTTAAACCACTTACTGATCATCTGAATCGTCACAATCATCAGACTTGGTGCAGATAAAATGAATCTGCCGACACTGGCCACCATTTCCCAATTGGCTGCAGGATTCTT
This sequence comes from Gobionotothen gibberifrons, assembly GCA_943591055.1. Taxonomy (NCBI): domain Eukaryota; kingdom Metazoa; phylum Chordata; class Actinopteri; order Perciformes; family Nototheniidae; genus Gobionotothen; species Gobionotothen gibberifrons. Next base: position 31,120 of record CALSBZ010043332.1, on the reverse strand, counting down.
TCAGGATATCCCAGGGTTCTTTTTCTGAAGCTGCTCGATTTATATCAGTCACAATCCACACAGTAGAACAACTTCCAACAACCTGGAGGGGAATACAGAAAATAATAATGGTTACATTGTCAGTGTAACCTTCCACAATAATCAGCATTGCATGTGGATAAATCACCTTTTTCCACTTCGTGTCTCTGCTCTTGTTACGGTCCCCGTTTCCAGGAAGATCCACAAGTGTGACGTGCTGGAGAAAAGGATTGTCCGGCACCCTGACAGTCACACACTTCACCAGTGGCCAATACCTCTTAGCATCTTCCTCGTTTGACTTACTTTGTGTGTATTTGACCAATTCTCTGGATAAGTCTTCAGCCTAAAATAAATAATAGAGGCAATGCAAGGCCATTTCTTTTACATGAACAAACTTTAACTTGAAATTGCTTTAAAGGATTGTGTTAAATAATTATTATAGCATAACATTAAAAAAGTAGCAAACCGTACACATTTATATTTTAGTAATGGGGAACAATTAGGTTTAACATTTTTAATATGATTTCAAATTGAAAGCTGGTAGTGCCTTCAAATATTTAGGTTGTTGCAAGCAAATTAGTTACTTTTAGACATTTTATTTCCTATGATGCATAAAGAAGATATGGTTTTGTAGTTATTGTTATTAGAGCCCAGATAGATCAAGCCCATTTTTCTGATTTCATACCGAATTTACGTCTGCATTTGGTGTCTATCGTGAAACGCCGGGTTACGTATTGTAACCCTTGTTATATTAACACAGGCGGAGCCCTCTACTGGACTCTATGGGTACTACCTTATCATGCAAGCATTCACCTACTGAGATTTCTATGGACGTAGCCGGCCCCGGGGCGGGCCTACCTGAATGCGTGCGCATCTCACTTCCGTATAAAAGGAGGCCTCGCCTCCTGACCACTATCCTACACCACTCTTCAGCGAGCGGTATAGGACAGACAGTGCCCCAAGGTAGAGGGCTCCGCCTGTGTTAATATAACAAGGGTTACAATACGTAACCCGGCGTTATATCTCTCACAGGCTCCGCCCTCTACTGGACTCTATGGGTACAGTGGGCGGAGCCCCGATGTATGCACGCACTGTCGTCCAGCACACCGTTCCACCTCACTGTCCCTGACCGGCTTTAGCAGCCACTGCGCCTCACTCACCTCTCCCTCGGTTGTAACCGTGGAGAAGTCTGGGCTGCGGCTGATAGAGCACACCCTGACGCGCTTGCCTCGTGAAAAAAGTGTGCTCGAAAAACAGTGCTGAGGGCTCCCCTGCGTCCGCCTGTAGGCCGACAGGAAAAAGCCCGCAGCCCTGTATGGGTTCACTATGCACTCTCCCTCCTGAGTCCCTAAAGAGCACGGGGAGAACGCAAGTGCCCCCTATGTCCCCACACTCAAACACTGACCCCGTGCAGAGTGTGTAGGGACTATAGTATGGAGGGCTCTCCCCCTCCTGCCCCCAGGCAGGCGAGGGGAGCCCTCCAGCCCTGAAAAGGGCCCAGAGCACCCCACGTCACCCCGCGACCCTCCAGGGGTCCGGAGAAACGTAAGGGCATTTACGCCCGGGGAGAGGGTCAGATGCCCACTGACCAACAGCCCCCCCCCTCCTCACCAGTCCTGTGTTGCCCCAGCAAGCACAGACGTTGAGAAAGAGCCAGACATATCCAAGAGATAAAACTTTATGAAGGGGCCTGGCGTTGACCAAGACGCCGCCGTGCATATATCCTCCACACTCACACCGTTGAATAAGGCTGTTGATGCAGCCATAGCTCGTGTGGAGTGCGCACGGACCCCCATGGGACAGGCTCTCCCTGCCTGCTCGTAGGCGTGTGCAATGCCTTCGCAAAGCCAGCCTGCCAGGCGTTTCTTGGACAGAGCTTTTCCAGTCACCCCGCCCCCGAAGCACACAAACAGCTGTTCAGTGCGTCTCAGGGTAGCTGTGCGCTCTACATAACATGCTAACGCACGCACCGGGCAGAGGAGGTGTAATTTAGCTTCCCTGGCCCCACCATGGGGAGGAAGACTAAATCCCCCCAACTGAATAACCCTCGACCTGAACGCACTCCTTAGGCTCTTGGGCACAAAGGAGGGGTTCGGTCTGAGTGTCGCGCCGCTCTGGTCACCCCGAATCAGTAAACAGCTCGGGTGCACCGACAGAGCGGTTAACTCGGACACTCTTTTGGCTGACGTTAAGGCAAGTAGCAATGCTGTCTTCCACGACAGTGCTTTCAGGGAGGAGAGCTCCAGAGGCTCAAATGGTTCTGTGACCAGAGCCTCGAGCACCAGCGGCAGGTCCCACTGCGGGGTGGAGGCGCGCACTACTGGGCGCAGCCTCCTGACCCCCTGTAAAAACCGCAACATCAGTGGATGAGAAAAGGCTGACCTGCCGTTGAATCCCTCATGACAGGACGAGATGGCTGCTGCATACACTTTTATAGTAGAATGAGCTAGTCCTCTGTCCACCAATAACTGTAAGAAGGACAAAATAGATCCTAACTCACAAGATAGGGGCTCTATTTTCTGCTCCTCACACCATCGCTGGAATCCCAGCCACTTTGGCCTGTAACAGGCTGTGGTGGATCCAGCTCTAGCTGCCTGGATAGACTGAATAACGCTGTCAGACAATCCACCCTGTCTCAGCCTGTCCCTCTCAGGAGCCAAGCCTGAAGAGGACGGCCCAGAGTGGGTAACGCCCCGATTGCACCTGCCTCTTGAGACATTGCCCCCCAGAACTGGGGAATCGCCCAGGGCTGGCCCACCTTCATCTGTGTCATCTCTGAGTACCACGGAGCCCCGACGCGATCCGGCGCTACCAGAATGACTGCCAGACGTTCTCGCCTCACTCTCCCCAGGAGAGGGAGAATGAGACGCAGCGGTGGAAAGGCGTAGAGCAGCTTCTTTGGCCATGGCTCGTGTGCAAACGCGTCCACCCCCAAGGGCGGGTCGTCGCTCAGGGCCATGGAGAACCACAGGGCACAGTGGCTGTTGCGCCGGCTGGCGAACAGATCCACTTCCGCTCTCCCGAACTGGGCCCAGATCTGCTTCACCACCTCTGGGTGAAGCACCCACTCGCCTGGCAGGGGGCCGCCCCTCGACATGAGGTCGGCCCCCCTGTTCTCCAGTCCTGGGATATGGAGGGCTCTCAGAGATAACACCATCTCTGATGCCCATAACCACAGCCTCTCCGCTGTGGCCAACAAGGCGGCGGAGCGGACTCCGCCCTGCCTGTTGATATAAGCCACTGTGGTGCTGTTGTCGCTCCTGACCAATACATGTCTCCCTTGAATTAGGGGCATGAAATGCTGGAGGACTAACACTACCGCCCGTAGCTCTAGGAGGTTGCTGTGTCGTGTTTCTGTTAGAGACCAGCGCCCACCTATAGCCCTCTTCAGGCAGGTCCCTCCCCATCCTGTTCTGGATGCGTCCGTGAACACTGTGATGTAGGAGGTTACCCGCCCCAGTGGAGACCCCCTCCGGAGGCGCCCGGGAGACCCCCAGAACCGGAGGTTGCCCTCCACTGAGGGGGGGATGGTCACCAGCCACCGTTTGTGCCTCTTGGGATCTAAACGCAGGCTGGAGAACCACCTCTGCAGGCGGCGCATATGCAGTAACCCCAACGGGACCACAACGTGAGCAGCCGCCATGAGACCCAGAGTCTGCATGACAGTTAAAGCTGTCACTGTCGCCCCCTGTCGCAGTCTGTGCACCGCCCGGAGAAGGGACGCACGTCTGCTCTCTGACAGGGTGGCACGCAGCGCGCCTGCATCGAGCACCACTCCCAAATACAACGCCTGTTGGTGAGGTATGGGGGTGCTCTTTTTCCAATTGATCGCAAAGCCTAATTTGGTTAGGTGTGTGATCAACTGTGCTGTGCAAAACATTGCCTGTTCCCGGGACCCAGCCATGACTATGAGGTCGTCTATGTAAAAGAAAACTCTCATGCCCTGGGCGCGCAGCGGTTGAAGCGCTGTGGCCACACATTTGCTGAATGTGCGTGGGGATAGGGAGTAGCCGAACGGGAGTCTGTTGTACTCGTAGGCTATCCCTTGAAAGGCAAAGCGCAGATACTTCCTGTGCTCTGGCACAATCTCCACATGAAAGTATGCGTCTTTCAGGTCGATGGTGGTGAACCAATCGCCCGGTTGCACCAGCCCCATTAACTGTTTTATGGTTAACATGCGAAATTTCCTGCGGCAAATGTGAAGATTCAGGCTGCGCAAATCGAGAATAGGTCTGAATTCCCCTGTCTTCTTGGGAACCAGGAAGTACATGGAATAAAACCCCCTTTCTCTGTGCTGAGGATGCACAACAGACACTGTCTGTTTCTGCACCAGGGCCTGAATCTCTGCTGAGAGGAAACCCATCTCCTCCTGAGATGACAGAATTACCTCTCGCATGCCTCTGAATGGAGGTGGGATGCTGCAAAACTGGAGTGAATAACCCCGTTTCAGCGTCCTGTCCATCCACTCTGATAGTACACAACTGAGTTTCCATTCCCCATAATATTGAGTTAATGGACAAGCCCTCAGCTGTGGGGCCGCAGCTATAAAGCTGTGATACTCTCTGGTGACCCGTTCCGCCGCAAAAAATCCCGTGAAGGGAAGTTTTGCCCATGGAGGGTCGACACAGAAAGGGCCGATTATTTATTGAGGTCCCTGAACGCACCACCCTGCGTTCCTGAGAGAGCGGAGGCTCCGCCATAACGCAGCTCTTACCACTATGGTAAACTGCATTAATTGGAGCCTTTATTTTGAGCGCAGTGTGTTCTCTAACCATAATGCGCCGACCAACAAGCCCCTGCACCCGCATAGCGTTTCTATAGCGCTTCCTGCGGTTTATCTCTCTCATCTGCGCATGCCCACTGGCTATCTCCTTTTCAGGAGAAACAACCGGGGTAGCGAGTGGGGAATATGTACAGTCAACAACGTGTGTGAGTGCAGGATTGTGAAAACAAATGACACTCAGACTTGGATACAGGTCACCTTTTTCTTTATTAGTTTTTCTAATAACAGGGACCTGGGCATTGAACAGGGAGGAGGCGGGATTCACCCTAGCGTCCTGGGTGGAGAGACCCGTTGAGACGCTTCCTCCCCCCGCCAGTCAGCTGCGTGCAGGTGGAGCGCCCCATCCGGCGGTCCTCTGCTGCTGCTGAGACTGCCGTGGCCAGGCAGCCCGACCCCGTGAGTGCCGGTACGCTGGTCCCACGGGGTGGGTCGAAGAAGCGGAGGGCGCTACAGATACGGGATTAATGTACCGGCGCCTCTCCCTCCGTCTGGCTGTTGAGCTGCGCTCCGCCGCCCGCGGAGGAATACGCTGCGATTCCTGCCGGGGAGCAGCCAGCGGCAGCATGCGGCTAAGCTGCAGCCTCTCCTCCTCCAGACGGCTGAAACGCTGGGTGACCGAGGCTATAGACCCAAAGAGCCCTTCCGTGGAAACGGGGGCTCCAAGGAGATCCGCTCGGTCTGTTTTGGGCAGCGCGGTGAGTCCCAGCCACACATGACGAGACGCCACTGTGGCTAAGGACATCACCCGCCCGGCTGCGGTGGCCACTCCATGTATCAGATTATTCATCTGACCTATGCAGCGGTCCGGATAATCCTCCCCGTCCTGAGACGGGAGAGCGGGGGCGTCTGCCCGAGGAGTAATCAAGGAGACGCCCAACACACCCAGATTATTTGCCGCAGCCGCCATCTGTGAACCGAGTTTGAACATTTTATCCAAATATTCCAAAATCTCCCGGTCCCGCGGCAGCGGGGGCAGAGGTTTCTTCCCCTCCGCCCAACCAGCTGATCGCGGCAACAGATGGGCCGCCAGGCTCTCATCGAGGGGGGGCACGCCAGAACACACTGTCTCTGATCGGCCCTGCACCCTGATAATGCCCGACAAAGATGCTATGGAGGCCTTCGTTTTTAATGGGCGCCGCCATGTCGCCTCCACACACTGCCAGATGTCTGGCAACGGGGGCGAAACGAAGGCCGGCTGCGCCGGAAGCACCGGGCCGTAAAACCCCTGCCTAAGGCGGTTTATAGGCCTCGGTGGCAGCGGTGGGGGGAGTGGTAATCCTACACGCTCCGCTGCCTGGGTCATCACCGCTGGAAAGTCCAGACGCGCAGACCTGAGTGCTGGGCCCTCCTGGACGTCGGAACCGGGGGTGTCGGACAAGGAGATGTCATCCTCCTCCACGAAGTCGACCACTCGGTCCCTCGGAAGGACGAATTCGAATGGCTCGTCCTCCAGGTCGTCCATGTCCACCACCTCGAGTTCCTCCTCTTCCTCTGCGTGCACCTGCAGGCTGAAGTGCTCCGCACGATGCCGGCGGTTCAGCATCGGAATCGAGCGACAGGCAACGCAGGCCGGTGTCTGACCCACTCCCTGCTCGGCATGATCCTTTCCCAGGCACTGGAAACACTGCCGATGCAGATCTGCTCCCGCAATCAGGCCAGGGCACGACGGGCAATTGCGATGCTCCAGGAGAGGCTCCATTTTCAAAAATAGTCTCACTTTCTTCCTTTCTCTCAATAGTACGTCTCGGACTCAGTGCTAGGTTTATCACCTCCGCTCGCTGAAGAGTAAAGGATAGTGGTCAGGAGGCGAGGCCTCCTTTTATACGGAAGTGAGATGCGCACGCATTCAGGTAGGCCCGCCCCGGGGCCGGCTACGTCCATAGAAATCTCAGTAGGTGAATGCTTGCATGATAAGGTAGTACCCATAGAGTCCAGTAGAGGGCGGAGCCTGTGAGAGATATAACTACACCAATCAAGAGTCTGTTTTATGAAATGATATAAGTTTTAGTCTTACTTACTGTATCCTTTGTCAAAGTCTTCCTACCGGAACTGAGAAATTCAGGAATTTCTCTGAAGTATCTTTCATCCATGAGGTTTTCAGGAGATTTGTTTTTCCATTCTTCTCCATACAGCAGTGGCAGCTTTTCAACACTGTCTTGATAATCTTCGCCTTTTTCCTTATCATCATTATCACCATGGAAATGATTCAACTCCTCTTCCCAGTCCTAAAAAAATCATTATTAAACGGCATGTTGTGTAGTCGGCATATATATTTATTTGCAGCTTCATCATAAAAGTTGAAATAGCTCTAAGTTAACAAACATATTTAGCTAATTTTACCTCTTTTGTAATGAACTTAATTTTTGCCTCGTACTTTGGGTTCTCCATGTTAGCCTTCACTTTAATCATCACTGAGGTACATGCTCTGATTTTTCCAGAGGGCAACAGATCCTTCACTCCAATGACGGCATTTATCAGAGAGCTCTTTCCAGCCCCAGTTTTACCAAAGACGCCGACCAGCTCCCTCTTTTTAGTCTTCAAATCTTCGAGGTTATTTTTTTCTCTTTCCCTAAAAGAGTGTGTCAAATTCAAGAAGAAATCCATCTGCATGTACGAACATCCTACTTAAGCATAATACTATATTCAGACACATTTTTGGATTACATTTTTTTTAGACTTTTACAAATCACAAATCGTTGATGTTCTTTCTGTTGTGCAAGAGTTAGAATATGGGTTATTGATAACATTTATAAATGTAACAAACACAAAAAACACAAAAAGAGCGTGTCAAATTCAAGGAGAAATCCATCTGCATGTACGAAGATCCTATTTAAGCATTATACTATCGTCAGACTACTCTTTGGACTTTTACAAATGTGTCCTCAGTGCTGTATCATTTCGACAGGTTTACTATGGTCTCTTTAAACTCTTTCCCCTTGCTTGAAAACACTAATACTTACTTCAGGAGCTTGATGGGCTTGTCGTCTTTGTCAGGTAGTTCACCAAGGACACGACTCATGGTGATTTTCACAACAGAAAGAATGCGTTTTTCTGTAAGAGTAAAAGTAAAGAACTATTCAGCAGGAACCAATAACCAGTATATCCATTATGATGTATTCCCAATGAAGCAATCAAGAATACCTGAGAGTATCATTTTCATCATGTTTATACTATGGCAGGTATCTTACAGTTTAAGACCATTATAACTTAATAAGACCTGTGTTGCTACATATATATAAGTTCATTAGCTGAACGATAAAACATTAAACAAATGACACGTATTAACCCTAGTTTCTAATATTTTGGAAAGTAATAATAATACCTGTGTATGATCCTTGTATATCCTCACGTGGTCGTTTACTGGCTGGTGATTGGCTGGGCTCACCCGGAAGATCCAACTTCCTCTTTCCTGTTTTTAATTTTTGTTGTAAATAACATATTATTTTTTTCTCCGGAAGATGTGTAAGCTTTCTGCTGTCCTGATTTCAATGGGGAGCTCATTCCACCATTTTGGAGCCAGGATAGCAAACTGGTTTATGAAATATCAATAAAACTCCATATAAGAAACTTTGTATCTCACCTTTATCATTTGTTTTGCTGGTGGACGGACACACCTGAGGATGAACATGCAAATGTGACTCTTTGTCCTCTCACAGGGTGTTACAGGCTTGAACACACATCTTTACAATTCGCACACACCCACATTTGCATTTCATTTCCCATTCAAAACTCTATGCTAAATAATATATACTTCAAAAATGGCTATCAAGTGATCACATTCAGCATTCTTTTAACTGAATGAACAGCACTATGAACAAATGAAACAGTTCACAGTTCTTCAGTTAAAGGGGACTTTGTCTCAGGATGCTTCAAATATCAATGCATGAAGGATTGAGTCAAGTTCATTGATAACAAGCATGGTCCATTTAAAGTAATCATCACCTGAGCAGAAACAGCTTCCTCCCATTTACATTGAGAATAAAACAAATACTCTTGGTGGCCATGTCAAATGTTGAACAGACAATGACAATATAAAAAGTGAATTAAATTGCATTCAACTAACTTCACCAGAAGAATCAGATGTTTTCGGATCTGTTGTGCTTTGTTCCTCCTAGTTAGAGAAGAAAATAGTCTCAAATCCAGAATAGTAAGAACAACTTATAAAAAATTATAGTAAAGTCAACCAGATATATTATACTCCTTTGTAGATGATGTACATTTCTTGAGATTAATGAGACCAAATACAGTATCTGTGTAAACATGCAGACATTACCTTTAACAACTTGAGTCCCTTTCTGAATTTTGACTGTGGTCCCACTTTTGGGATCAAGTCAGCAATTTGTTGATCTTCCAGACAGTAAAGATTTACCTGGTCAACTTCGTGATCTGAAAAAAGAAATTAAATTAAGAAATGTCAACCAATTACAAATATCTGTAGATGTGTATTTTGCATGGGGTGAAATGTGAGTTCAGCTGTTGAACATATGTTTTAAAGAACATTACAGCTTCATAAGGTTGTCTGAACTGAATTCATATTGGTAATATTGTGTTATTTGTTATTTTCAGTCTTGATTTAAGTGCTGCTGAAAAGATGAGACAGACAACTAGTTACTCTGAAGTTAATATTGAATAGTTTCCTCTCTGTGTGAAGATGTGCAATCTTTATGATTGTTTAAGTATGTCAGGGATATGTCAGAAAGTTACTGAGTAACGATGTTGAGACAGTTTATGTGTCTTCAAGTAGATGCTTAGATATTTCAGTATTGGAAGGTCATATGGACTTTGTATAATAGTTTTGCCCCACAAAAAGCATGGGAATACTTTACCTTTAAATGTTTGTATCCATTTGCTGAGACCCCATTCGGTTAATTTTTTGCAAACATAATGATCCATGATTAAGAATAGCAACTGGAAAATAAACAAATAAATGTTTTAATCAACAAAATAACTACTTGTGAGAGTTTTGATATGTTAATAGAAAAAGAAAGGGTTATTAAAGTGATAATGGCAGCCTAATTAAGATAATTTAACAAGATAAGCACAAATAACTGAGTACTGCTAGCTGTTTACTTACCTGCTATTTTCACTTCATGTACACCCCAACATTAAGTTGGGCTTTCAAGTTTTCCAGTGGAATGGAATCTATTAAACATAAACATTTTTATTCTGAACAAAAGATCAATTGTTGTCAAACACAAGTACAGCTGCAATTAACATTTGAATCATGAACTACTCTATGCCAGAACATGTATTGGCAATTTTCTTTTCTGATAATTGTTTGGTTAAAAGTAAAAATCTTCCAGGTAGTTCCAGATTCTCAGATGTTAGCTTTCCTGTGTGTTTGCTGTCCAAACAAAGTGATTATAACCGTCTTGAATGCTACCAAACTTGATTCCACCCAAATAAAACAGTAACATTAATAATACTAATCTA
>CALSBZ010043332.1:0-15886 GCA_943591055.1 Gobionotothen gibberifrons | reverse complement strand
GAAACTTTTCATGGATTCCATGCGTAGTTAAAAAAGACTGCAGCTGGGCATAGACTACTCGCTCCAGAACTTTGGATATAAAGGGTAGCTGGGAGATGGGCCTAAAATTTGCGAGAATGGAAGGGTCGAGATTTTTCTTTTTAAGTAGTGGCTTTACCACGGCATGTTTGAAGGCAGCTGGGACACATCCTGAGCCAAGAGAGGTATTTAAAAGTAATAAAATACTTGCTCCAACTGAATTAAAAACATCTCTGAGAAGGCGAGAGGGAATGCTATCTGAGCTGCAGTTTGTCGGCCGCAGGTGCTTGACCACATCCGAGAGAGAAGAGAGGGACACAGGCTCAAAGTGGTCGAGGACAGCAGGGCACAGAAAGGGAGCAGGATCTGGGGTAGCACTAGTGTGGGCTAGCCTAAGAGCAGATACTTTTTCGATAAAAAACGTGAGGAACTTATCACAGAGAGTGGTCGATGGCACAATAGGAGAAGCATCACAGGGATTAATAATAGAGTTGAGGACATTAAAAAGAACCTGAGGCTTATGGCTGTTTTTGGAGATTAACAGCGAAATGTGCTCTGTTTTGGCAACTCTCATGCATCTGGCGTGTGACACACGCTTTCACTCTCAATTTCACGCTCTCACGCTGCCCAAAGTATTCTCACGCCAAAACAAGAATACCGAAGGCCAGAAACGGTTTAGAAAACTTTTGTCACGTAGTGATCGTCTTCTCAATAGAACATCTTTGATAATGTCTTCTGGCCCATCAGAATCAAGATAACGGCGTGGTGTTGTTGCAGGAAGTCCCGACGGAGAATACTTTTGCTGTAGTTCATCTCTATATATACATCGATACAACGTTACGTGTTGATAGAAATCAACACGTAATGAAATAAGACCCACGGTTTGATGATTGATAGGTGTGTGGGCTGTCTTTCCTTTTGACACACAGAACAATGGGGGCTATCCACCCTTATCCACAATGTAAAGTAATTCACAGCCTCTTCCCTCTTCTCTCTGGAGCAGCAGGTTCAGCTTTCAGAACAAAGTAACAAAAAACTAAAATGGCATTCATTTTTTTTAAATGTGTAGTAATAGATTTATTTATTTGTCTTCTCAAGAGAGTACCAGAATGTGTATTTGATGTTAGTATTTTTTTTAAATCCCCCCAGACCCCCCTGCAGGGGTTGGGTTTTCAGCATGTCAACTCTTTCACCTGTGGGGAAATTGCAGGATTGGCTCCAGGTCGCCCTTTTTATTTACTACAAGACAAATGTGCCTTTTTATTTCATACAGTTCAATTTGGATTGAGACAGGGAAATAATCTAAACCTCTTTCACTGTAAAGGGGAGCGTGTATGTAATGGAAATACTGACTTGAGCCCCACCACTGTATGGGTTAGCCCTACCAGATCACCCAACAAAAATACTCCGGGGCCGCCACTGCCGACCCGTATTGCGCATGCGCAGATCTAAGATCTAAGATCCAGTAGAAATGATAAAAAAGTAAAAGTCTGCTGCTTATTGTTCTACTAGGCCAAAATAGAGTCAAAGAGTATATGAGAGTAAGAGTGTGTTAATTAATATATTTGGCAGTTTGGAGTAAGTCTGTACATTTGTATGTGTGTGTGTGTTTCATGTATAGGCCTCTCACGACAATTAATTTTGTTGGATACATTTTCCCGGAAATTATTGCGATGAACGATAATATTGTCGGCACCGTTGTATGACCATTTTAGACCACTGACATAATGATAATATATATAATAATAATTCAAGTACATCCTTTCAAACTGCTAGTCACATCCTCATGTAAATGGCAATTTATTGAGTTCATTTTTATTTATCTTACGATAAGTCAATTAATTGCTTATCGCAACAGGCACACAATAAAACAGTGGAAACAAACATGTGTTTCACTTTCATTAGTGAATGAAACTGTGTGCCCTTTATAGTCTGTGTCCAATATTGTGTATTTGTATATATTGTATATATCCTATATATATACTAAGGTCCCGCTACTGACACGATAGCAGTCATTTCGTGCGCATATGTGTAATTAAACCCATGATATCAAAATCTCACTCCAGCCAGGTACCCAAAGTTGGCAACCCTGGTAATTATGTCGATGGAAATCTTATGTCACAGGCTCCTCCAACAGTGCAACACAATAAAACAGATAACACAGTGTGTGTTTAGTACTCTTTATTCCCGTAATCAAGCACATTGTGACAACAGGACTTTGAGCTGACTGAATGATCTTTTAAATGACGATACCGCTGCCAAATAAATGAAGTGGAACAAAAGGGACAATATTTCCCTTTGTGATGTAGTGGAGTATAAGTATAGGATAGTATCATGCAAAAATACTTTAAGGTAAAGTAACCAAGAACTGTACTAGAGTAAATGTTCTTACTCACTTTTGAACTCGTATGTAATTTGCTGTAACATTAACTGTGTTTTATTTATTTTTAAATATAATTTGTATTGAATACATTTGTATTTTTGATAATACAAGCCAGAATGAAATTAAGTATATTCCAATCAAAACGAGCTTTGTATTGAAATGACTTGCTTCCGTGAAAAATGAGGGACAACTAACGTGAACACATTTAAAGATAAACCTTATCCAATGAAACTGTCTTCTAGATTGAGGCTGCAGCCAATTGGTATTGAAAAGTAACTAAGTAGATTTACTCAAGTACTGTACTTCAGTACAATTTTGAGATACTTGTACATTTTATGCTACACTGTACTTCTACTCCACTACAGTTCAGAGGTAAATGGTGTACTTTTACTCCACTACATGTACTTAATACCTTTAGTTACTTAGTATTAATTCAGACTTTAGTTCCACCTGGAGTGAATTCACAAGCTACATTACATTACATTACATTGCATTTAGCTAACGCTTTTATCCAAAGCGACTTAAGTGCATTCGACCAAAAAGATACAAACTTGAAGAAAACAGTATAAGTACATCAGGTTTCATAGAGCCAAAACATTTCAAGTGCTACTCAACTGGCTTTAGATAAGCCAGTCCTTTATTAGTATATAAGTGCTTTGTTAGTAATTGTATTGCTCGAAGTGGAGTCGAAAGAGATGATTTTTCAGTCTGCGCCGGAAGATGTGCAAGCTATCTGCTGTCCTGATTTCAAAGGGGAGCTCATTCCACCATTTTGGAGCCAGGATAGCAAACCCACGTGTTTTTGCTGATGGGAACTTGGGTCCCCCTCGCAGCGCGGGTGCAGCGAGCCGTTTGGCTGATGCAGAGCGGAGTGCACGTGCTGGGGTGTACAGTTTAACCATGTCCTGGATGTAGGAAGGGCCAGATCCATTCACAGCATGGTACGCAAGTACCATTGTCTTGAAGTGGATTCTAGCAGTTACTGGAAGCCAGTGAAGTGAGCGGAGGAGCGGGGTGGTGTGGGAAAATGTTGGAAGGTTGAAAACCAGACGAGCCGCTGCATTCTGGATGAGCTGCAGAGGTCGGATGGCACATGCAGGTAGACCAGCCAGGAGGGAGTTGCAGTAGTCTAGGCGTGAGATGACGAGAGCCTGGACCAGAAGTTGAATCGTTTTCTGGGTCAGGAGGGGACGTATCCTCCTGATGTTGTAAAGAGTGTATCTGCAGCAGCGGGTTGTAGCAGCGATGTTTGCAGTGAAGGACAGGTTGTTATCTAGGGTCACACCCAGATTCCTTACAGTCTGAGTCGGGGAAACAACAGAGGTGCCGATGTTGATTGTTCGGTCAAGAGTGGGACAATCTTTTCCCGGAAGGAAAAGCAGTTCAGTCTTGTCAAGGTTGAGCTTGAGGTGGTGAGCAGACATCCACTGAGATGTCTGCTAAACTGAGCGGGGAAAGGACAGAATTAATTGGGTGTCGTCAGCGTAGCAGTGGTATGAAAAACCATGCGGGCTAATGACAGATCAGAGCGAGTTTGTATACAAGGAGAAGAGGAGGGGACCAAGAACAGAGCCCTGAGGGACCCCTGTAGTTAATTGACAAGGGTCGGACTCTGACCCTCTCCAAGTTACCCTGTAGGTGCGGTCTTTGAGGTATGAGGTGAGGAGGGAAAGTGCAGAGCCAGAAACTCCAAGTTCTTGGAGAGTGCGAAGGAGGATCTGATGGTTCACCGTGTCGAAAGCAGCAGACAGGTCCAAAAGGATGATGACAGAGGAGAGGGATGCTGCTTTAGCTGTCTGCAGTTCCTCAGAGACAGCAAGGAGAGCAGTTTCTGTGGAGTGACCTGCCTTGAAACCAGACTGGTGCGGATCCAGATGGTTGTTCTGATGGAGATAACAGGAGAGTTGTTTAAAGACAGCGCGTTCAAGTGTTTTAGACAGGAACGGGAGGAGAGAGACAGGTCTGTAGTTTATAACATCAGACAGGTTGAGAATGGGTTTCTTTAGGAGAGGGTTTACTCTTGCCTCCTTGAGACTGTTTGGAAAGTGACCAGAAGTTAGAGAAGTGTTGATGAAATGGGTGAGAAACGGTAAAATATCAGGAGCGATAGCCTGAAGGAGGTTTGAGGGGATAGGGTCCAGAGGACAGGTGGTAGGACGGGCAGAGGTAATGAGGGTAAGAACCTCACTTGGAGAGAGAGGGGAGAAGGAGGTTAGTGTGTGGGTGAAAGGTGGGTCTGGTGACCCAGCGGTGAGTAAAGGTGAGTCAGAAAAAGAAGAGCGAATATTATCAACCTTTTTTTCAAAGTAGTTAAGAAAGTCGCTTGACAGAAGGGAGGAGGGGGAAGGGGCTTTTGGGGGTTGTAAGAGAGTGGAGAAGATGGAAAATAGTTTTTTGGGATTGGAATAGGAAGAATGGATCTTATCTTGAAAGAAAGTGATTTTTGCCTGAGAGATCGAAGCAGAGAAAGAGGAGAGGAGAGCCTGATAGTCAGAAGAAGGGAGGGCTGAGAGCACCGATGAGGCAATGGTAGAGGGGGAGAGGGAACAAAGGTTACGGTGGACAGGTGCAGAATGAGAAGAGATTAGTTTGTTATGTTTGGAAAGGGATAGAGAGAATGATATGAAAAAGTGATCCGAGGTGTGGAGCGGGTTTACAGAGAGGTTAGAAGTAGTGCAGTTCCTTGAGAATATGAGATCAAGGACATTGCCAGCTTTATGAGTTGGTGGGGATGGAGACAGTGAGAAAGCAAAGGCGGTTAAAAGAGATGTTAGTTCAGATATCTTCCCTGTCTGGAGGTTAAAGTCTCCAGGAAGTACAGTGGGAGGGCTAGTTTCAGGGATGTGTGAGAGGAGATTATCTAACTCCTCCAAGAAGTCCCCCAAGGCGCCTGGTGGACGGTAGAGAACAACAATGGTTAATTGTATAGGATGGGTTACAGTGATGAAGGCATGAAATTCAAAGGTGGAAGGAGTGAAGTTTGGTAGTTTGAAGAAGGAAAAGCTCCTACGAACACACTGCAAAGACTTCAGTCGACGAGTGGCAATAAATGTCCTTACCAGCAGGCAGCGGTAGTGTGTATTCGTCATTCAAAAGAGGCAACAACCGGAAGACAGACTGCGTTATACACCGAGAGAAGAAGAACAGACTGCGCGATATAAACAAACAACAAATAGCGTCTGGGTTCCATTTTCACTCTCTCTCGATCCTCGATCAAAAACATGTTTCCTACGGTACTGGCGTTATCAGCAATTGGAGTGTTGCTTGCGGCGTCAGAGATTAAGAAGCGGAAGCGAAAAATCAGGAGAAACCGCACTAAATGGGATCCAAACACTGCAGCCTGGTCAGGATCCACTGCTGTCTGCCGGTCTTTGGTGCTCCAAAACTACCCGAAGGTGCAAGTTTATTGTACGGGGTGTACTGGGTTCGCAGAGATTCCCACTTCTTCTTCAGCTCTTTCTCTGAAGAACACAAATAAACTATGTAAGCATTGTGGCTAGTTAGCATGTCCAATTAATATCTATATGCAGTGCCAAACAAGTAGCAACAGCTAGAAAACAATAACAACAAAACACAATGTTGAAATAACAAATTATATTTCACGTTAACGTCACTGTACGGTGGCAAACAATAACAAACCAACAGTTTCTGCTAAAGAGCTCAATTGATGAAAAAAAGAGAATCTTACCAGATAAAACAAGTACAGTTTCAATCTCTCGCCAGAGTCCGGTTTTTACTACTCGGTTCGCATACCATTTCTCTGTGATGTCGAACAGAGGTGGCCTCTCCTGGATCAAGCTGATTAGTTGGTCTTCACTTTCTTTATTCCAGGCCGCCATGATAAAAAATAAACTCTTGCGTCCGGGTGAGATGAAAAAGATTAGCCATCTGTGTGTGCCTTCTTAATCGTTTGTTTTGGTCCCTCACTTCCGCTTCGCTTCTCATGCACTTATTCGCTAAGCTGAACAGCCAATCAGAGTGATTTCTTTGGCCGACTTCCTTTGGCCAACTGTCTACCACGGGAGGCCGGGAGGTGTGAACATTTGCCGTAGAGAGACGACGGTGCGGGGCACACCAACCTGAGTAGGGCGCCGCGAATGCTCGACTTCCTCTGACGGCCTCTGACGGCCTCTGACGGCCTCTGACTCCCAAAATCGTGTTGGTGTGTCAGGGCCTTTAGGAACAGCTGACTGGCAGTTTCACAGGCAACCATTAACTAGATGTTGGATCTCAGTGGAGCATGTGTGAGACAGACGAGAGCAGCCCGGTTATAGCGATTAGGAGATACATGGGGCCAGTAATAATTGCGAGAAGACACATGAACAGGAATGGAGAAAATACACATGATTATAGCGTGAGGGGCTAAAAAACACCAGCGATACTTAGATCAATCAAAGTAGGATTTGCCACCTCTTTGCCTCCCTCGTGACTCCCGCAGGACTCTATTGTCAGCAGGAGAGTCCTTATCTGGTCAAGATAGCACACTGAATTGTTTAGGTTTTCAATGCTGCATCAAGTAAACTTTTGGAGAGAACAACTGAAGCTGTCTCACTTCACACAATCAGCTGTGCCTTCGAGTCTATTGTAATGCACTATTTGAGACAAGTGTGCGACTAAGCCCTAGTTACAGAGGTTTTAAGATTACTCTACTTCGGTATCCCCTAGTTAAAGCACTCAGTATTTGTACAATTGTTTAGTTAAAGAGAACCCTTACAAGCAGATGTTTCAGTTTTTAAGATTTCTGAAAAAAGAAGTTACACAGATTTCTGGCTGAAAACAGGTTTGTTTATCTGTTCTGAGATTTCAAAACACAATTTTAGCTAGAATAACTACAGAACAATTATACAGAGTAGAATAAATGGAACAGAGAGGCCTATGAAAACAAATATAACTTACAGAGACTCCCGCAGGACTCTATTGTCAGCGGGAGAGTCCTTATCTGGTCAAGATAGCACACTGTAGAAGTAAGCTACCCTGCAGTATACAAAGTCATTCAAACTAGCTGCACCTTTACCAGCTTTGAGAACACTTTAATGATCAATCATTATAAAACATATCATATATATTATTCTGAAATGGACCAATCTGCACAACGACTACTTTTACTGTCGCTACTTTAACTATATTTTGATGATCATACTTTTCTACTTTGACTTGAGAAACATTTTGAATGCAGGACTTTTACTGTAACAGAGTATTCCTACACTCTGGTACTTCTACTTTTACTCAAGTGCAAGACCTGAGTACTTCTACTTTTACTCAAGTACAAGATCTGAGTACTTCTACTTTTACTCAAGCACAAGATCTGAGTACTCCCAACTCTAGCAGCGAGATATTTAAATGAATATACCTACATTGAACTTAATGAGGCCTAAAGAACACTTTTTTCTATATGTGGTGCGAAAAAAACTGAACAATGGTTCTAAATGTGTAATTTTATTAAGTATATCATCACCATCACACAATTTATATTGTACATTTCACCATGGCTGATATCTATGTCAGGATGTGATGAGACATCCCAGCATTCAAAGCCAAATAAATCCTAAAAACCCAACTCAAACCAAGGATAACAAGGAACATAATAACAAGTATATTTGTGAGTAAATACAAAATAAAATCATGCAGCTAAAGTTATATTGATGTTCAAACAGAGAATAACATGTAATAAACTTCATTTTTAATGTTACATCAGTGTTAGATAAGATGCTTTGTAATAAAAGATACATCATTTGCATTTCCTTTCAAGACTTTTACAATAAACAAAACATTTAAATAAGGGATCTAAATAAAAAAAGACTCCCTGAAAAGTGAAAGGCACCAAAGCACCTTAGTTTTTTTATAGTGGAAAAATGAAAAGTGTGACCTCTGGTGGGGAATTTAAAATCTGCAAATAGCTCACAGTGAGCAGGATGAACGTTCATTTGAAGCCACATTAACCCAATGAGTATAAGTATTCAAATGTAATATTGCTTCAACACTATGCATGCTATAATACACAACCTTTTACCCAACAGTCTAGTTACTTAATTACTGCATCATTATGACAAATGATTATTTAAATGGGGTATGATTCATTTTTTTAGATGCAAAATGTAATTAAAATAGGTAATATTTAAACTCACAATCTGTTTATACAATATGTATAGAGACATGAATACAACAATAAAAGCACAGCATCTTAATGCATCAATTCAGAACCATTTAGAATAAATTACTACTTCAATTTTACTTTTACTGTAAATAAAATAGTATATATATAGTAGTATAGTGAGTACTTTTCCTGCTTTTTTCCTTGTCATTTTAAAATCTACAAATGTAAACAATGTCCAGTGCTTTAAATGTTTGGGTTTTTCTTCAGTTGTGGAAACATTTGTAGCATTTTCCTGAACAAATATTGCCGGAATTATGTTTGCTAAATCTTTAAACTAATTGCATCTTAAGTGCCAACCACTTGTTGCATTTACCAAGTTGTCAAGTATCTGAGGATTACCCCTTTTCCTCTCAATAACTTCCAATGGGAGCATAAAGACGAAGTCCTGCATAGAGAGGCTGAGTGAAGGTGGTCTTGATTCTATGCAGGAGGGTCATGGTTTCCTCTGAGATGCTGTAGAAGGACAGAATACCTGCACTGTGATCCAGGTAAACTCCTACTTTGGAGGACTTAGGACCTGAGACAGGTGTTGTGATATTGTTATGTTTGAAATCATAACACTTTTTGTAAAAACCTAATGCCCACGACTTTTCACTATCTCTAAATTGTTCACAGTGTCATTATCTTTGTATGCTACAGCCACTCCAATTCCTCCCACACCTTTCTCCACCTCCCAGTAACAACGTCCAGGCAGACTCTCTTTACTCAGGACCTGATGACAATCAATGAACCTTTCTGGGTGACTAGGATAACTTTGTCCTAGCGTTGAAGTTACTTTTTGGTTCTCCTCAGACAACAACAGACGTGTGTGTGCTGTGTTTGGATCCAGTGTGATTTGACGTGAGTATTTTAAGAATTCAGCTCTGGTCTTGGGCTGTCGTTGTGACAGCAACGTGTCAACATCACCCACTGTCAGATAGACATTTGTCCATTTATCTCTCAGGATGTCCAGTAGTTTATCTCTGAATTTTGACACGGCTGCTTTCACATCTTCAAGGAATCGCAGAGGGCGGACGTTGATGCTGGATGATTCTGTAGGTTCACTGAGAGGTGGCAGTGAGGGGTAGCTGTGTGCTGGTAGGGTGTGATCCTCTGTGTGAGTGAGCAGCTCCAGTGTAGCGTCTTTCTTCTTCAGCTCAGCCATCTCCTTCTCCAGCTTCTTCTGAAGCTTTCTGACTCGATTCACTTCAGTTTTTTGCTCAGATATGACCTGCTGCTTCAAATCAGATCTTCTCTTCTCCATGAGACGCATCAGCTCAGTGAACATCTTCTCACTGTCCTCCACTGCTTTATCAGCAGAGCAGTCTATAGCCTCCACCTCCTGCTGAAGCAGCTTCACCTCCTTCTCTCCGTCCTGGATTCTCTGCTGGATGTTTTGTCGACTCTCCTCCAGCTCTCTCTGCCTCTCAGTCCTCTCTGCTGCAGCTGACACCGTGTCGTGGCCTTTGTGTTCGTCCACAGAGCAGAGATAACAGATACACTGCTGATCAGTGCGGCAGAACATCTTCATCACCTCGTCGTGACGAGAGCAGATGTTCTCCTGGAGCTTCTTGGAGGGCTCCACCAGCTTGTGTTTTCCAAAGGCAGGAGATTCATAATGAGGCTGGAGGTGTTTCTCACAATAAGAAATCAAACGCTGCAGACAGGACTTACAGGCTCTCAGTTTCCTCCCAGTGCAGACATCACAGGCCACATCTTCAGCTCCAGTATAGCAGATATCAGCAGGAGCAGCTTGGAGTCCAGTCTTCTTCTGTTTCTCCACAAAATCTGCTAACATGGTGATTTTCAGCAGGACAGGCCTCGGAGTGAAGCTCTGCCTGCACTGAGGGCAGCTGTAGACTTCCTTCTCATCCTCTTTGTCCCAGTGGGTTTGAATACAATTCATGCAGAAACTGTGTCCACAGGAAGTAGTCGCAGGATCCTTAAGTGCATCCAGACATATCGAACAGCAAATTGCGTCCTGGTCCAGCTGAGCTCCTTCTTGCGACATTATACCTCCCATACCGCGAGTCACAGTCTGCTGTTGATATAGCCTGCCAGCTCACTCACTTCACAATGGTTATGTTTCACCTACATCAAAATTGTAGTTCAGTGAAGGGGAGGGAACAAGTGATTATCTGCGAGATATGCAGAAAGAATGACGGGTTTACACGCTTAACAGGTTTCAGGGTTCAAGGATTCAAGATTTCAAGGCTTTTTTATCGTCATTCGTACATAGCTACAGTGTAGTTATGTCGATGGAAATCTTATGTCACAGGCTCCTCCAACAGTGCAACACAATAAAACAGATAACACAGTGTGTGTTTAGTACTCTTTATTCCCGTAATAAGCACATTGTGACAACAGGACTTTGAGCTGACTGAATGATCTTTTAAATGACGATACCGCTGCCAAATAAATTAAGTGGAACACAAGGGACAATATTTCCCTTTGTGATGTAGTGGAGTATAAGTATAGGATAGTATAATACAAAATACTTTAAAGTAAAGTAACCAAGTACTGTACTAGAGTAAATGTTCTTAGTCACTTTTGAACTCGTATGTAATGTGCTGTAAAATTAACTGTTTTATTTATTTTGGAATATAATTTTTATTGAATACATTTGTATTTTTGATAAAGAAATTAAGTATATTCCAATCAAAAGAAGCTTTGTATTTAAATGACATGCTTCCCACTACCTTGAAAAATTAGGGACAACTAAAGTGAACACATTTAAAGATAAACCTTATGTAACCGGTGTGGTTAAGCGGTCTCTGCGTTGTGTTGATAATGGACGAGACCCGAGCCAGCGTAAAGTTGAGACGATCTCTGTTTAATGACTGACAACAGATAAAACGATCAGTTTCACATCAATTTCCCTCATAGTGACTCCTCTCCCGTGGAACGTTTACAAAAAGGGAAGAGGAAACGTGAGGGACACAATATATAGGGGGGAAAGTCCTCACAACTAAAAAACTTCTGAGCACAGCGACCACGCTTTAGAGGTTCCGCCCACTGATCTCCGACCTCGCCAGGTATTTAACATTCAATAAAATGAAGAACACAGAATAAAATTATATAAAACACAGAATTTGTGTGATTATACAAAATAAAATAAAATAATCCCCACTGCATATTTACATCTGTTAAACTTATCCAATGAAACTGTCTTCTAGATTGAGGCTGCAACCAATTGGTGACTTCTTAAATACAGACAAAAAGAAGATCCTTAATGCCTGCATCATTTTACAGTAAATATCATATCACACTTCCTTCATGCTGCCACTTGGAGGCACCAGAGCTCCATGTTTCCTGTAATGCAACTTCAAGGGACTTAACTCAGCCAAACAAAAAACTGCATTGGTTGTGAGCAAGCAATCTTTTTCATGTTTAAAGACCTATTTTATTTATTTTAGAAAAATATTGATCCATAACTCAAACACAATCGATGTCTCTTAACAACCATAGTTAGGTAGACAAGTAGGTTCAGCCTTATTTGCCTTCTGGTTGAATACTATATTCTGTAGTGCCGAGAGACGGGAGTCAGAGGCGGTGTGTCAAAAGACAAAGCTAGTCTTTAATTCAACATGGAACAGCATGTAAACAAACTCAAGCCCAGGGAAACTGACTGACTGGAAAACAGAAGTTCCTCTAAACTAAAATGTCGGTGCAGAACAATACCCCCACCTGTAGTTCCGTGAGTGAATAATGTCGACCCACCGCACAAGCCCCCCCAGGATTCACCCATGATAAAAAATCCTTGCATCGGGGAGGAAGGACCACCCGTCCCCGGCGAGTAAGGACAACACCCATGTCCACCACAAGGCTCTTGTCCCAGTGTCGTATGACCTTGAACGGGGCCGCCATAATGGGCCGTAGGTGGGCATCGTGACTAATGAAGAGAAAATACACCGAGCATAGCCCGGGGGACACCCGAACAGCGGGGTTGCTGTGCTGCGATATGGGGACGGGTGTGAATGTCCCAGCCGTCTCCAGCAGGGAGGAGTGTGCCTGGCTGTAGACCAGGGCACACTGGCGACACTGGGACACAATATGGGGTCCCACTTACCATATGTTGTAATGTTGGGGCGGGGAGTGTGTCTGTCCACACAATATGGGATCCCACTTACCATATATTGTAATGTTGGGGCGGGGGGTGTGTCCATCAACACAATATGGGATCCCACTTACCATATGTGGAGGGGTGTCCATCAACACAATATGGGATCCCACTTACCATATATTGTAATGTTGGGGGGGGGGGGGGGTGTCCATCAACACAATATGGGGTCTCACTTACCAAATATTTGTACCATGTACTTATACTTATGGGGGGGTGTGTCTGTCAACACAATATGGGGTCCCACTTAAAATGTCCAATTTCTCACATAATCCTGATTTACGCGAATAGTCTGAGAGGCTAGTGCTGGACAAGAATGAGCAAATTGAAAAATATTCACAGGGGGGCGTCTAAATAAGGCCCAGATCAGGAATCTGAAGTATGTAAACTGTAACCCAGCCAGAATTTTTTTTCAATAAAATCAGAAATTTCGCAAAAAAAATCCTAATTTACACCTAGAGTCAGACAGGATTTTGCTGGAGAGGAATGAGCAAATTGAAAAATATTCAAAAAATGTGCTAGGTGCTCCGAACCTTTGAGAGTGTGTTGTTTGACTTGTGTGGAACCCGCTTGCAAAATGTGGGGACCCTGCGACCTTCGACAAGGTCAAAACCGAGGTCAGAGGTCACATTTTCATGCCGTACGGTGCCCTTTATGGCACAAAGGAAGGTCCGACCGCTTTGTGCTTAGTCTCATTAGATCCGGCTCAAACATTTTATGCAGATTGATGCCTCTGATGCTCCTAATGTCAAAGGTTACGGCTTAAAAGGGGACAAAAGTCTAGAGGTCAAAGGTCATCTGTCGATGGTACACGCTACTGTTCTTGCCACTTAAGAAGGTCCGACCGATTTGAGCTTGATCTCATTTTAACCATCTCGGAGAGCAGATGCAGATTGATGCCTCTGGTGCAACTAAATGTCAAAGGTTATGGCTTAAAATGTAACAAAACCTTCCCTTAAGGCCTTTTGAGAAGCTGCAGTGCTGCATGAGTGTTTAAAGTACTTTTGAAAGGGCTAAAGAGATAATTTTTTCACAGGGGGCGTCTAAATAAGGCCCAGATCAAGAATCTGAAGTAAGTAAACTGTAACCCGCGCAGAATTCTTTTTCAATAAAATCTGAAATTTGAAAACAATTCTAAAAATGTGCTAGGCGCTCCGAACCTTTGAGAGTGTGTTGTTTAACTTGTGTGGAACCCGCTTGCAAAATGTGGGGACCTTGCGACCTTCGACAAGGTCAAAACCGAGGTCACTTACTCAATATATCAAAGCTAGTTAATGCTAATTTAATTATTATTATTCAATATGAGAGAACCATAGCATCTGGAGCCCTGAAACTTTACAACAGTGTACTACATATAAAAGGGAATATTTGCTATGAATATCATATGTGTCACTCAAATACCTGATTTTATATGAATATTCTATGATTGTCAAGCGAAATCGTCCAATTGTGCTACTAATTAATACCTTTTCATAGGAAGCTTTGTTTGCTTCATGCTCAGTTTGTACCCCCCCCATTTCCATGTACCGCGCATCCAACGCTACCCTCGTCGAGTTTCTAGGACGTTGGGAAGATATATAACCCATATATATATATATCAAAGCTAGTTAACCTGTTAGACCCCAAGCCTGTTTTTCATGTTTCAGGCTTGAAAATGACATTCCCAGAACAAATGACCATATCTTCCCTTCTAAAAGGGTTAAATTAATAATCTTTTTTCTCAAAGTAATGATAAACCTGTGAGTTGGATGTAGAAAAGTCAGAATCAATATAGATGTTTTTTTATTTTAAAGAAAATTCTGATTGAACATGGTAAAATTAAATAAATTATAGTGTCCGTCCAAAAAATAGTTTGTACTTATAGTGAAAACTAACCTTGGATGATGGGTTAGTAGACTAAAAGCTTTAGGAATCCAAAGTACAACATATAATAAGTACCCTGTATCACGATTGATGCAAAACAAGTGATATTTGACCTTTTTAGAGACATTTAGGAAAAAAAACCTCTTTTGGGGTCATTTGGGTGGATTTGACCTATCTCTGGCCCCCTTTGCTCGATTTTGACATGTGACATCTCTTTCTGACCGTCAGAGCCAATAGAATCGAGGGGAAGTCCCAGATAGTCCTTATTTGGTCATGTGTGTGTGTTAGACTGCTGCATCTGGGAATAGCAGCAGCAGGTGGCTACCATTAGCAGCTAACTTTTGGTCTCCGATTTTGACATAAATATGGAATTATGGACTATAAATGAAAAAAATGAGTTTGCACATACTTTCTCAACCTATGGATTAACCGATGCAGCAGCGTTTTTCCGGGCACGGGTCTGTGGGGCTTAAGAGGTTAATGCTAACTTATTTAGTGTCCAACAGGACCATATGCAAGACTATTCCTGGGTAGGCAAGTAGCCTTTATGCCCCTGGGTGTGTGCAGAGAAAATGAGCCTAATCGCAGCAGGGATTGTGCATTGTTTCCTTCCGTACATCTGTGGACACCCTCCTACACTGGGAGTGGGACCACATATTGACTTTGTGTTCACGTAACTTTACAAGTCGAAATACGGCAGTCAGTAGTGTCCACCCAGACCATATGCAAGCCCACTTACTGTATATATCAAAGCTAGTTAATGCTAACTTGTTTAGTGTGGACAAAGACCGTGTGCAAAGTCTCAAAAAACGGATCAATGGCTGTGGAAAGAGAGAATTGGAAAGATCGATTTTCGCAAACATCTCCACACGCTAGGTGTTCGGGCGTGTTTCCATTCGATTTGTCTTGAACTGTAGATGTGAATTGATGCATCGTTTGTCAATTTTGATGGTGAAAAAGACAGGGAAATGTCACGTTAGGAAGCTTTATATTACACTTAAATGCACTAAGCTTTATGTGCCTTTGTGGCGCTAGTTGGCGCAGGACCGTCTGTCAAAATCCAATCTATCACCCAATCATGATACTCGCTGTCCATTGTGAGATTGGATTTAAACCAATCACGACACGAGTTCACAATGGACGGAGCCAATCACGTCACGGCACCACAATGGACAGAGCCACTCATGGCACGGCTAAGTTCTCCCTGAACCCGCCCCCCTCACGCTTTTGGTTGACAGTGGACAAGCTGGGAAACAGTCGCGAGGCGAATCAGAGGTATTCAGAGTAAGTAACAACACTATTGTTTCTATTTTCCCGTTTACAGTCACAAAACCTATTTTTACAACCGTGGTTTTGGCGTCAACTTTTA
>CALSBZ010043331.1:0-21238 GCA_943591055.1 Gobionotothen gibberifrons | reverse complement strand
GTGTGTGTGTGTGTGTGTGTGTGTGTGTGTGTGTGTGTGTGTGTGTGCGTGTGTGTGTGTGCGTGTGTGTGTGTAGCTCACCGGTGTAGATGCTGGCACTGGAGGCCGGGATGCCGAACTGAGACTCGATGAACTTGGGGATGAAGGTGATGAAGGCGGTGACGATGGCGCTCTCTGCCGTGTAAGAGAGGCTGACGAAGATGAAGGTCACGTTGCTCAGGATCCTCACCGCTGCTTTAGGGAGATCTGCAGGAGGAGGAGAAGAAAAAGGGCGATGTTTACTTTAATTAATCAGTAGCAGGGCTCTCAAGTTTTGAACAGAGTTCAGAGTGAGATTTTGGCAGCGGCAGGGCTTTGGGTGGGGACGGTGGTCTTATCTGATAAATGACACATAAATTCATACAAATAAAAACATATTAATTTCATTCTTAGTGAAGGTGTGTGTGTGGTGTGTGTGTGTGTGTGTGTGTGTGTGGCAGTTTTTGAGGCCTTCAGCACTGGGGTTGGTGGCTCCCATCTAGGGCTGCAACAAACGACTACTTTGATAATCGATTAATCTATCGATTAATGAGACGATTAATCGACTATTCGGACTACGCCTTGCACAATTTCTCAAACGCTCTTATTTAGCCATCAACTTTTAGGTTTAGCCTGAGGTTGTTTTAAGCATGTGGAAACTAACAATGAAGACAATAAAGATGAATACTTGATTCAAAAATACATATATTATTAAATTAACTAAACACATTTTGAACTAAATTAACATTGCTTTTTATTTAAATTAAATAAATAATATTTCACATCAAAAGAAACAACAATGTTTTGACAAATCGTATTAAATAATGTGATAACAGAATTGTGAACAGAATAGCTGAAACTTTAACTAAATGAATAACTCAGTTACCTCTAATCATTAACCCATGTTTGTATAATGTAGTTAACTCTGTGTGTTGCTGCTAGCATACATAATACCTGACGTGGAAACGTTACTCATGGATGGGGGGGGGCTACAGAGCTGCTAGAAAGACAGTCGAACCCGGTACATTTCTCCGTCTGGATGCCAGCTGCGTGTGTGTAAACTGCCCCGCCCCCTCGCACACAGACGGGGGAAAGAGAGATCTCGTCTCGATTGGAAAGATCGAAAATCATGGACGCATTTGCGTGGCTATAGTGATTCTGTACTAGTTTGTTTACAAAATTGCAGCGCAACTTGGTGGGCGGTACCCTGGAAAGAAATCTCTGCGTGAGAAATACAAGGTGTGGCGTGTGAGCGTGTGAATGGAGTGAAATGCGTGTGTCTCACGCCAAATGCGTGAGACTTGAGAGCTCTGCAGTAGATATGTATTTACATTGTCAGAAAACTGTTGAACATTTCCTATTACAGTTACATTGTATTATCCAAGCCCAAAACATATTCAAAACATATTCAGTTAAGTGTAAAAGACTAGGAAAACCATTGAAATATTGACTTTTAAGAAATGTGTGCATCATTCATTCATTTTACAATTATTGCAAGTTAAACATTGTAATTAAGGATAAACACGTTGTAGGGTAAGTGATTTAAAAAATGGTGGCTAAGGTTGGGCTATAAAGGAACTACAGCACGGTCACATGACTTCACGTCACCACCGCTAAGCTAAAGGTGGCTAATGTTGGGCTATAAGGGAACTACAGCACGGTCACATGACTTCACGTCACCACCGCTAAGCTAAAGGTGGCTAATGCTAGGCTATAAAGGGACTACAGCAGTTAACATCTCTTCAGCTTGTGTTAACCACAAACCTTATTTCAGGCCAACAACCAAAGACACATTCGAAAAACCAATGACTGAGACAAGCAAACCTAAAGTGGTAAAATGCTGACTCATTTCCAGGTTTTAAGACTCATTCCTGCACCCATCTTCAAGCAGTATATTTCTGTACCTTTGATGTCCCTTCCGAAGCCCATGGACGAGGTGACCGCCTGGCTCTTGTTGTTGCTTTTCTCTTTGAGGACGTCGTCGTCGCTGGACAGGCTGTCCATGCTCATCTTTTTCCTCCTCTTCTTCTTCTTGTGTCGGGGGGGCAGCTTCTTGGGGAAGGTGAACATCGGGAAGATGACCAGCGTCATGGCAACGGCACACAGCAGGAACCCACTCCACCTAAGGGAGGAGGATTGAATAATTCAAAAGACTCAAAACACAGACCTTGACAGACAAGTTAAGAATATCAAATACTCACAATATAGGAAAACAAACACAGAGACATAAAGAGATGAAATCAGGCGATGGAGGAGACACTTTTAAACGTATCTAAGTCTGGACTAGGGCTGCTCAACTAGTCAAAATGTGATCAGAATCGCAAACTAGTACAATAATCAAATCACAGGAATCACAATATGTAATACATGTTAAAGTATTGTGCAACTGCAGACATATCCCTGCCTTTAAAGGGTAATCTACAGACGTTAAAAATTACTTAAATAACGTTGCAAAATGACGATCCGTCCAAAATCGTGAATAAAATCGCAAGTAAGGTATTTTTTTTCCGGAACATAATTTTTTTTTATACATTTAAGTCAGGCTTGTGCCATCCATCCATCTTCTTCTTAATATCATCACATATAATTCATGTGAGAAGCCCAAAGGCTGTTAGCTGCTGAGTCACTGGTTGTTCTGTCAGTAAGAAAATGGCATCACTTCGAGCTGTAAATGGATGACTAGCTGCAACAGCAACAGTACAAAAACAACATGAACTAAAGAGGATATTAGGTATTTAAAGTTATGCATTGGTTTGGGAACGAGTTCAAATCTCTGTACGACCAACACAAATATATATATATATATGATGACAGCAACTTCACTTTGACACCTGTTGCTTAATGCATGTTTGTGTGTATTTCAAAAAGTTAACACCAGAAGGAAAACTGTATTATTATTATTAGACATTACTTCGAGCTGTAAATGGATGACTAACTGCAACAGCAACAGATTTAAAGAAAGATATAGAAAAAATGTACAAAAACACCATGAAATAAGGAGCATATTAGGTATTTAAAGTTATGCATTGGATGGGAACAAGTTCAGGTCTCTGCACAACCCAAAAAATAAAATAAAATATATATGATGGCAGCACCTTCATTTTGACACCCGTTTCTTAATGCATGTTGTGCATGTGTGTATTTCAAATATGTAACACTAGATGGAAAACATTCATCTGTTTCCAACTTATATATCAATATTCCAATTACTTGTATATAAACTATTCTGCACTATTTCTATTGCATTCTGTTTTATTATATTTCACTATTATCTGTTTTATTGTGTTGCACTGTTGGAGGAGCCTGTGACCTAAGATTGTCATTAATATATCTACACTGTAGCTAATGTTCAAATGACAATAAAAGACTTGAATCTTGAAATCTTGAATCTTGAATCTTGTATGAATAGATATTACACTTCAACCAGCCCAAAGCAGCGCTCACCAGTTCCCGATGAAGCGGGGGTCGCTCTGATCGATGGTGACGGTAGTTTTTGGGTCAACGTAGTATCCGATGAGGACTCCTCCCAGTAGGTAACCAGCTGCTGGACCCAGCGCTCCCATCACATACATGATGGCTGAGGAGAGGAGAGAGATAAGAAGAGTCAAACTTTGGCAGAAACTCAGTCAAAAGCTGCAAAAAAACAAAGTTGCATTAGGTAAACAAGCGCCCTCTTCCAGATCCAGCAGACACTAAGCAGGTTAAGTTTATATCCATGTTGTGAATTAATTGAATCTACTTTTTCCTCTGGCTTTATAGCTGCCAAATGTTTATTTTCTTCACCAGTTAGTGTCCAAATGTTTCTTTCTACTGTTTGCTGGTGGAGACAAAAAGGTAAATGTGACATAAGCTAAAAGAAGCAAAAAAGCATCCATTAATCTGCATATTTGGTAATGTTTTACTTTTCAGTGCCATAAAACCAAAACTACAAGCTAAAAAAACGGATGTTTAACTTTTTTGTTAACAATAAAAAGGAGCCTTTCACAAATTACGAAATTACTAATGTGGTTTGAATGAGCTCGGGGCATTAACACCATCAATTGCCTTCTCCCACATCCTGCAGACACCTAGCAACTGTTTAATTTAACTGGAGTTATGTTTCTATAAAGTGGTTTAGTCTCCACTCATCCATCATACATCCGGCTCTTTAACTGTTTAATGGTGTGTGTTATGCCACTGAGCAGGTAGAGCTATACAGAGGTGAATGTGGCATACAGTGAGACCAAAACTACAAGCGGCTAAAAAACTAGAGATGTCCTGATCACGTATCGGGGATCGGAGCCGATCACGTGATTTTCAAAAGATCGGAATTGGGAGAAAAAAAATCGGGGATCGGGAAATGTATTTTTTTTAATATAGATTTTTTTGTATTATTTTATTTAATGTTACAAAACAAAAATGACCATGTTCACGTCTTAAAGTCATCCTGAGGCCTTAGTTTTGGTTTCAAATGACACAACATCATGTATGTGTTGCTTCTTTGGGGCTTGTTTTCATAGACCTGGTTGCTTATTTCCCTCAAATCTGGCAACAGAGTGGGCGCAGTGTCTAATAGTAGCAGTAAGCTAACGAGCACTGATAAGCTTTATTTTGTTTTGATCCAATGCTGCACAACTGAACTGATCCAATGCTGCTGTGAAAAAAAGAAGCTATATCCATGTTGGATAGAATGGGTAGTTGGGTACTGTCATTTAAATTAAAAAAATAACCTTAAGGGACAACTTGAATGCTTTTCTTCTTTTTTTTTCTCTTAATGCATTGCATAAAGATCGGATCGGGAAAAATCGGTATCGGCAGATTGTCAAAATGAAATGATCGGAAGCAAAAAAAGGTGATCGGGACATCCCTATAAAAAACCCTACATTAAGATGCAAAGTTGATGTTGTCTTTTAGGGATGCACGATATTGGTTTTTTGAAACCGATACCGATACCGATAACTTCCTGCTTCTCAAGACCGATACCGATACCGATAACCGATAATAATATTATATATATATATATTAAATGTACCTGTAGTTTTTGCACACCTGGTGGTAAAAAAAAGACTAGTAGTGAGCAAATGACATGAGCATTACTACTATGAACAAAACAAAGCCAAGAACAGTTTTGACTCTTCAAAGTGACCATATTTATTTTCCCAAATAAACATAATTGAGTCAATCAGTCAATGTTTGTAGTCTTTGTCCAGCCACTGCACCGTCAGACCTATCATGCTAACGGGGCTAACATCACTGGTCCATATGTCCGTGGTGAAACTTATGTCCCGTATATCGTTATCGATCAGAGTATGAAGGAGTGTGCATTGCATTTGTTAATACAAATAGCAAGCGAACTATCTAACTCTGAAACTTTGAAATAGTCCCATACTACCGACGACATGTTTGTTTACTGTCCTGGTTTCACGGCTGCACACCATTTACTTCACAGCCAGGCATGAGTTAGGGAGCGCTGGATTTGTGAAAAACTCCCCTCTTCCTAAACCACTAATACCACAGTACTGGCAAAACAGGAGGAGCCGAGTGAAAAACAAGCGCCCCTCATCCCAATCCACCCACACCGCAGTATTTTTTTCTTTTTTTTTACCCAAAAAATATATTGTATGTTATCGGTGCTATTAATACTGTTATCGGGTTTATCGGTATGACGTCATAATTCCTAATATCGGGCCGATAATTATCGTGCATCCCTATTGTCTTTAACTAAAAATAACACCAGCAATGACCTTCTTCTTGGCTCTTTAGCCGCTAAATGCTTTTAAAATTCGGTCTGCCCTCAACCGAAACCAACACTACCACAAATAAGCATTTCTGTGAACTGGAATATAAAAAGGTACCTTTCACGATACAGAGAGACTTATTCAAACGTTAATACAGTCTCAAAAATATGTAAAAAAATGTGGTTTGAATTGGATGAAAGCAACAAGACAAAGATCAAAAACCTGTGTCTTATACTTAGAAACAGACAGGTCGAAAAAATCTCAAAGATACGTGCCACTTCGAGAGCGAAAGCAGACTTTTCTACAGTTTCTTGTACATTCTTTATTTTCACCTGAATAGCAAAAAATAATCCGTATCAAAGTTGTTCAATTACCCAAACTCAGCGTCTAACTGTGTGTGTGTGTGTGTGTGTGTGTATGTATGTATGTATGTATGTATGTATGTATGTATGTATGTGTGTGTGTGTGTGTGTGTGTGTGTGTGTGTGTGTGTGTGTGTGTGTCATGGGTGTGTGGATCATATGACCGTGTAATAAGGGGCTCCGAGCTGAGGATAAGATTTCTCCAATTAGAGGGAATTAACATCTTAAGGTCTCTTATGGCCGGAGTTGAAAGCAAAAACTCTAACAATGCGGTGGCGTGACACAAAAACTCAAAGCTGGGCCAGGCACTGGAGTCCTGGGAACACACTGGGAGCACTGGGTCTCACATCAGTAGTATTTTCACAAACGCCTCGTGGAGGATTTATAGTACACCAATATCGAGATTTTCAAAATGAAATGACAGCTTGGAAGTCACAGTGGGGACTACATTTAAAATCTAATTTTCTTACTTTTTAAATTAACCGACCAAACTTCATTTTGTGGAAGAACTGATATAACTGTGTCACAACAAGTCAATGGAGCAAAGGTCAAAATCAATGACATAACATACGTAGCATTGATCTCTACAAGTCATTTTCTAAATGTACATTGTAAAATATATACGGTAACAAAGCCACAAAGCTATTGAATGTCCCAAACAATAGATGTCTTACGGCCCATCCACACGGCGGCGTGCGTTGAAGCTTGCAGGTGGGCGTGTCTGAAGCTCGACCAACAACCAATCACATGAATCTCCCGCCCCGGACACAAGGGCACAGGTTTGATTGGCTAGAGCTTGGAAGAAGCTTCCAACGCCGCTGTGTGGACGTTACTTTGGTTGATGCTTGAAGTTTTTACCAATGATTTTACCAAGTTTTGATGGGTTGTTTTTGCTCTCTATGAACGTGTTATTGTTTCAAGGTTCAAGGCTTTTATTTGTCCTACGCACATAGCTACAGTGTAGTTGTGTCGATGTAAATCTTAGGCTTGCATTTTCTCCGAATTCTGAGAATTTTCACAAAAATATTTATAGATTTCTTTCTCATAATTCTGACTTTTTCTCAGAACCCATTTTTTTGTATCACATGTGGTCCTAATCCTCTTTTGTACATTTTGAACGTTTGATTTCAAAATATTCTATCATTGAAACTTTGTAGAAGATAGTGTGGAACAAAAACATATTTAGCCTGTCAGCATGCCTATAAACATGGCTGGATAACAGCCTTTTTCTTGAAACAGAATATTTTTAAAAAGTCATATTTCTACTTTATCTTCAGTAAAATATTGGAGTTCTTCTTCTCTTCCTAATGCATGCACACTAATCAATATGTTAAACTGATGCAGAGATATTCTCCTCTCCCCATTAGACGGTTACATCATCCGACGAGGAAAAGCCGGGGTGATAAAGCATCGGATGGGATTGAGGGCTTGGGCTTTCCACGGAGACCCAGCGGCATCCTGGGTAATCCCTTATCTAACAGAGGAGGGAACGCCGTATTACGCAACGGGATGCAAACCATCAGCACGGGGATAAAAGACGAGAGGCTGGAAAAAAGCTTCAATTAAAAAAAAGTGACGGCGAAGCGTGAGACGTGGAGATGAATACTGTCACAATATGCACCTCGTCTATGCATTTTCTGGTTGGATGCAAACTGCATATTGTTTTGTGTCAATAAAGTTTAATCTAATCTGATCTGAAGATGGATATAATGTGGTAAGACAAACAGTGTTGCTTGTGTTGGTGAAAATATGATGTACATATCAAGAAGATAACTGTACTTCAAATGTATTTATATATCATCATGTGCTGCATTTTGTTCCACTGTACAGTATTTAAATAAACATTCATTTTAAATTGTATTTTATCCTATTTTACATATATATTCTGTTCTTATTTCTGCGTTTTACTTCCACCATTGTGTCAGTTTCACCTTTATCTTAAACCGTTTTATTTCTATTTCTTCTTGCACGATTACACGTCTGTTTGTTAAGTATATTGCTTTGTTGCATCGTTACAGGAGACTGAGGTTTTCAGATGTTTAATGCCAAAACTTGTATTTCTGTTGCGCACATGACAGTAAAGTCTTTGCATCTTGAGTTACAAAACATTTTAAACACGATACCCAGCCCCAGTTTTAAGCAAATCATGGCCGAATGAAATGGGAGTCAGATTTGGTTTTCATCATCCTTCTTAATGTATTCAAGATAATAGGACAAGTTTACATAATTAAAAAGCCACAGATCACAGTTACATCCCAGCATTTCAGAGCTGCTTCCCACTCAAAGCAGACATAAAAACATCTCTTTGGACCTTTAGAGATTTTAGGTTAAATTTGACTTTTTCTATCCATTCTTTCACGTGGATTAGAAGCATTCATGAGTATGGTTCGGACACACATTGTGGTTATGGTCTTTTTTATGTTTTATGTTCAAAACAACCCCACTAACAGATGGTTGGATCAACACATTGCATTGTAAGGATTTAAAATGTGTATGCATTGGTTTCCTCTCTGTGACCTTACCCATAAAACCCTTTTTTCTCTACACAGAGATGTTTAAATCCAGCTTTCAGTGGCAGGTTTTCTCAGTGTTTTGCTTCACATATTTCCATTTCTGGCTCACATACCGTTCAGGTTTCCAGGAAACGGAGCCTAACATTGGACGGTGGGACTGTACAGGCCTGAGGCTGTGTAGTGCTGGGTTTACTGGACAGAGATGTGCAGGAATCAAAGTCAGGCTTGCTTTCAGTAAACACGCTGAAATGATGAGGTTAAAAATGTTGTTTCCCTCAACGGATACCTGTCCTCCATCTTTTAGCTTCTTACTTCTTCCCCCTCGTTCACTATAATACTTATATCTCTTTGCTTTCCATTCTACCTACTTGTTTTTTACGTTCTCATTCTGCCTTCATTTATCTTTTTAGTCTCACTTGGGACTATATCTCTTTGCTTTTTATTCTTTGTACTCTATCTACTGTCTTTCTCTTGTTCTTTTCACAGTCTGTCTTATCTAGGAATGTTTCCATGCAGCTGTTAGGGTTAGGGTTTGTAATGTGCATTTCCAGTGCCTAAAATCCTGAATCGATAGCAGAAATTGAATACATTTGCTATTTACAAATGTTGACGAAAGAGAGAAATAAATGTGTGTCCGACCAGTTAATCAAGATTTAAGGGGTTCTTCTTTGGCCCATACTGTACATATACAGTGGGGCAAAAAAGTATTTAGTCAGCCACCAATTGTGCAAGTTCTCCCACTTAAAAAGATGAGAGAGGCCTGTAATTTTCATCCTAGGTACACTTCAACTATGAGAGACAGAATGGGGGGAAAGAATCCAGGAAATCACATTGTAGGATTTGTAATGAATTAATTGGTAATTTCCTCTGTAAAATAAGTATTTGGTCACCTACAAACAAACAAGATGTCTGGCTCTCACAGACCTGTACCTTCTTCTTTAAGAGCCTCCTCTGTCCTCCACTCTTTAACTGTATTAATGGCACCTGTTTGAACTCGTTATCAGTATAAAAGACACCTGTCCACAACCTCAAACAGTCACACTCCAAACTCCACTATGGCCAAGACCAAAGAGCTGTCAAAGAACACCAGAAACAAAATTGTAGACCTGCACCAGGCTGGGAAGACTGAATCTGCAATAGGTAAGCAGCTTGGTGTGAAGAAATCAACTGTGGGAGCAATTATTAGAAAATGGAAGACATACAAGACCACTGATAATCTCCCTCGATCTGGGGCTCCACGCAAGATCTCACCCCGTGGGGTCAAAATGATCACAAGAACGGTGAGCAAAAATCCCAGAACCACACGGGGGGACCTAGTCAATGACCTGCAGAGAGCAGGGACCTAAGTAACAAAGGCTACCATCAGTAACACACTACGCCGCCAGGGACTCAAATCCTGCAGTGCCAGACGTGTCCCCCTGCTTAAGCCAGTACATGTCCAGGCCCCGTCTGAAGTTTGCTAGAGAGCATTTAGATGATCCAGAAGAGGATTGGGAGAATGTCATATGGTCAGATGAAACCAAAATAGAACTTTTTGGTAAAAACTCAACTAGACGTGTTTGGAGGAGAAAGAATGCTGAGTTGCATCCAAAGAACACCATACCTACTGTGAAACATGGGGGTGGAAACATCATGCTTTGGGGCTGTTTTTCTGCAAAGGGACCAGGACGACTGATCCGTGTAAAGGAAAGAATGAATGGGGCCATGTATCGTGAGATTTTGAGTGACAACCTCCTTCCATCAGCAAGGGCATTGAAGATGAAACGTGGCTGGGTCTTTCAGCATGACAATGATCCCAAACACACCGCCCGGGCAACGAAGGAGTGGCTTTGTAAGAAGCATTTCAAGGTCCTGGAGTGGCCTAGCCAGTCTCCAGATCTCAACCCCATAGAAAATCTTTGGAGGGAGTTGAAAGTCTGTGTTGCCCAGCGACAGCCTCAAAACATCACTGCTCTAGAGGAGATCTGCATGGAGGAATGGGCCAAAATACCAGCAACAGTGTGTGAAAACCTTGTGAAGACTTACAGAAAACGTTTGACCTCTGTCATTGCCAACAAAGGGTATATAACAAAGTATTGAGATGAACTTTTGTTATTGACCAAATACTTATTTTCCACCATAATTTGCAAATAAATTCTTTAAAAAAAAATGTTTTCTCATTTTGTCTCTCATAGTTGAGGTATACCTAGGATGAAAATTACAGGCCTCTCATCTTTTTAAGTGGGAGAACTTGCACAATTGGTGGCTGACTAAATACCTTTTTGCCCCACTGTATAATCCTCCTCGTTCTGGCTTCATTTATCTTTTAAGTCTCACTTTACATCTCGTTGCTTCTGATTCGATGTACTTTTGTTCTTTGTATTGTCTTTCTCTTTTTACTTTCAATCTTTTCTTGGTATGTTTCTATGCACCTTAGGGTTAGGGTTTGTAATGTGCATTTTCATTGCATAAAAACCTCGATAGCAGAATTTAAAAACATTTGCTGTTAAATGTGTACCCGCTAGGGCTGTGCGATTATGGCAAAAATCATAATCACGATTATTTGGGTCAATAATTGATAGCACGATTATTAAAAATGATTATCCATTTACTTTGAAAAAATCCATTTATTGAAGAAAAGAAATGTGAACAGCATGTTTTTAACAGTTGATTACACTGAACTTTAAGTATAATTCAACTGAAAAAAAAAAAAAAAAAAAGTTAAATAAAAATAATAATCGTTTTATTTTGATTATGTTGTTTTCGTAATCGTTGAAAGCCAAAATCGTAATCGAGATTAATATACGATTAATTGCACAGCCCTAGTACCCGCCCAGGTCCTTCTTTGGCCCATAAACCCTTCCACAAAGTTTAATGAAAATCGGAGAAGTAGTTTTGCCATAATCCTGCTGACAGACCAAACGTCATAAAATCTCCTGAAGGTAATGAAAGCCTCTCAGGTGTTACTGCATCTGTAGTCCTCTGCATGAGTACATGAGTGTAAATCCTGCCAGGCCAGCAATACACAGCACAACACGGCTGTAAAAAGATATTGATGGCAGCGGTAAATCAGAGGAAAAGCTAATAAAATAAGTAATGAATGTGAAATGCAATTTTGAAATGACTTAAAGAGCCTCTGAAAGCCTCAATCATCGAGCAGAACACTTGTAAGCTTTCAATCCATTTAGCATAAATCACAAAGATAAATCAGGGTTGCTCTCGCCAAGTTTAGTTTAAGGCTTCATTACATCTCTGCACGATGATAGATGGGTTTATATGTCACTTTTGTAAATGCTACAAATACTGCCGTTAGTTTTTAGAGCTCTGAATGGTTTAGGGCACATGTGTCAAACTCAAGGCCCGGGGGCCAAATCAGGCCCGTGGTGGATTTAATTTCGTCCCGCAGGATAATTTCTAATTACTATTAGATCTTGCCCGCCGGTATATTGCACGCACACCTTCACTCCATCCTGAGGGTCTCCTCAGCTCAGAGCCTGAGCCCAAACATTGATGAACTTGCACCCAAGATGAGATGCCAAGTATCTGGATTGAACTAGCATCACAGAGCAGCACACTGAGTTTCAATGTTTCCTTCTGCACTTTCTTTCTTGAGACAACAGGGCATGTTTGGTTTTCTCTTTGAGGGGAATAGTTTTTTTGAAGCCGTTGTTGGCCTGTGGAATTTTTAATTTTTAATTTAATGTTTAATGTTGTTTTTATAGGAAATAATTTAAGCTTTGTTAGTTCCAGGTTTAATATGTGCAATAAGTTAATTTCAATATGTTTTGCTATAAACATTGAACCAGTCCGGCCCTCGACTAGTACCCATTTTTTTATTTTGGCCCACTGTGTATTTGAGTTTGACAACCCTGGTTTAGGGTCAAATGCATTTCTGAACTTCTGATATTATGAATCATGCAGGTCTGATTTCTGTCAACAGCATCAAAATGTAACATGGGAAAGCAGCGTTCAGTTATTATTTATCTGCAACAAACTCCCGGAAAATGCAGATCCAATGCAGCTCTCACTTCTTTTAAATCTAGGTTAAAAGACCTTTCTACCTCTGCTACCTTTTAATTACTTGAATAACGATCCTTACACTGCACTGTTTTTGTTATTAAGCAAGAACCAGGATTAAAAATATATAAATCTTAAAAAGAGAAGAGAGGATATATCCCGGATTTAGCCATTAGATATTTTCCATCTGCAGTCCCTATCATACTTACGGTACGTCCACACAGCAGCGTTAAAAAAAATCTTCCAACGCTTCTGCCCATTCACTTTGAATGGGGTGACGTCACTTTGCCTCACTTTTCGCCAAACTGCATTGTGGGAAGCAAAGCGGAGATTTCCAGGCATCTCAGGATTCAAAAGTTGAGCAATGTTCAACTTTTGAAGCTTCTGAGGCTTTCGGTGGAAGCGTCAGCCAATCAAATCATATGCCAGTACAAGCTCTAGCCAATCAAACCGCTGCTTGTGTGTCAGGGGCGGGAGATTCATGTGATTGGTTGTTGGTCGAGCTTCAGACACGCCCGCCGGCAAGTTTTTTCCAAAGCCGCTGTGTGGACTGGCCGTTACAATTATAAAACAGATCCCAGCGTATTCATAGGTACAAATAATAAATAAAAACTCATTTGAACTGAAATATCAAAGTATGGTCAAGTTACAAAACTGGTAGCTCAATATGAATTTCTTTAGCAAAATGGGAAAAATAGTGAAAGTCTGGGCATGTTTTAATCTCAGCTCAAAGCATATTCCAATTATTGATGGCTGTAAATGAGCAAATATGTCTTTATTTATCGTTTTCTATACCTGGCTAATTCTATTTTAATTTGTATTGTCTTTATATTTTGGACGGACAGACGGATAAATTGTTTTGTCCCGCCATCATTTTGAGAGTCAATCTACATTAATTACAACATTTCTTAAAAATAGGATAAAATACGAAGATGAACAATTGAAAAACTGAAAATCAAAATAGAAATATTCTTAGTAAAAAATGTGTATCCAAACATAATAAAATATACAGAATAAATTAGAATACCCCTTTATTTTACCAATCTACTGAACATATAAACATAGTGTACTATATCCTCCTGGGACCCGAGGAAATGTGTCTTCCAATTTCCTTTTCTTTGTGATTTCCTATTTAGGGTTAAAAGAACATCTTGCAATTTAGACTTTTTTAATTTAATTTATAAATGTTACAGTATGTCCACTGTAGAGGACGTCGGGACCATTTTAGTTTGAAAAGACAGCCAAAATGAACAGATAGACTATGTAACGTATTATGGTTATAGAGTGATATTAATACAAGAATACATTCACCTTTATTTAAAACATGAATAAGTAATTGATCTGAACATCGCTGTTTATTTGGTCACTAAAAAACTAGTTTGGTTTTTG
The DNA here is from genome assembly GCA_943591055.1 of Gobionotothen gibberifrons. Taxonomy (NCBI): domain Eukaryota; kingdom Metazoa; phylum Chordata; class Actinopteri; order Perciformes; family Nototheniidae; genus Gobionotothen; species Gobionotothen gibberifrons. Next base: position 7,243 of record CALSBZ010043331.1, on the reverse strand, counting down.
GTGAATCTTTCCAGATCTTCAAAGACTTTGTAGTCAATGTAGTGGGAAAAGTACCTCATTGACTCCAGTCGGCACGGGCTGTAGGGTCATCTTGACTAGTGTTATGGATATGGTCTCCATTTGACCATGCTCATAGAAACAAAGCTTGCATTCCTGAGGCAATTCTCATTTTTCATGGCTCCACTTCAAATAAAAACAACAATAAGACATACGTGCTACTCTCGGCCCACAGAGGGACATGTCTTTCCAGCTCGTCCCTATCTGTCTCTATGTATGTATCTGTGCGCTCATGGAGCCTCCTGCATCTTCCCCCCCCTTCTTCTTGACCCCCTTCTATCCCAGGTATGAAAGAATAAAGAATTGGTGTACACAGTAGCTTGACATTTAAAGTCAAATATATCCTGTGAGGTACAAGTAGGCTGCAATATGCGAAAAGCTAATTAAATAAAAATGTAATTTAATAATGTTTTTGCAAAGCATTTGGAATTGCCTTGTTGCTGAAATCTGCTATTTAAATGAACTCGCCTTGCCTACAAATCTCCTCTCCCCTCGACAGCAGGGCTAAAAGAGAGGAGCCACGTGACGATCAGACAGACAGCTGAGGCCAAACCAGGCCGGAGCAAAGAGAGACACAATGAAATGTTATGGGATGTCGGAGGGCGTTGTCACGGCGATCTGCTGACACAGCACATTGTCTCGTTATTACTTCCCAACGGGAATCCAGCGCCACCATCCAACTCTCCTGAAATCTGTGAGCAGGTATTCTGTCCTTTAAACGCTACAACCCTACATTTGTAACACATCATTTGCAGTAAAGAAATTAAGCCTCTAAGGGGGGGTTATTTTCTCAAACTAAAGCTTACATAACAGACCAGAAGTGGGACTATTCATTAGGTGTAGAATAGGTACTGTTCCTCTTTAAATGTTAGTAGTTTAGGCCTAATTCAATGGAAAGAGTCCAAATGTTTTGTGAATGGATAAGCATTTTCCTGACAAATTTTGTATCACTTAGCACTTCTGACCACGTACTTCCAAGAACTCTGAGAATGAAGTCAACTAGATACCAAAAGTCCCTTTGTCCCCAATCATCTTTACATTTCCAACAACACATCAAAATAACGTTTAACAAAAACAGAAGTAACCGAGACAATTTGTAAACCTCCAAGGAACCAACACAGAGTCATGGTTTGTGCTAAACCAATCAAATGTCTGGTTTTCTGTCTTAATTACTGTCATTTGAGGTGTTAGTTTAAATGAAGTGTAAAGAGACTTGTATTTATATATCTGCATTTTGTTTGTGTGATTGGCTTTAGGAAATGTTTTAATGTTGTTGATTGTGATGTGTGTACCGACCAGGGGACTGCAGATGGAAATGAGCTTTTAGCTTTAATATATCATATAGCATCTCTTCTCTTTCTGAGATTCATGTGTTTTTATGCACGGTCATTGTTCAATAAAGATAATCCTCTCACTTAATTTCTCCTCTCTATAGACCAAGTAGGAAATCTACAACATCATTTAAAACATAGCTTAAACCACTAATACACTAACAGCCCTCCACGCCTACAGTCCCAAATGTTGTCTTATTAAAGTGTCTTGAAAACAACTGTTCCTATACCAATTACCTACCAATGGTTTCAACTATATTATGTCCACCAGCTCAATCTAGATTGGTGCTTATTGAATGTGTGCAATTTCTACTTGATCAATGCTGTAAACAACAATAGTTGTCGAAATGTAATTGTGCCAATGATTGACCAATTGTTTCAGTAGCTTATGATCACAAAACAACATTTCAGGCTGACTGAAGTGGCCCAAATGGATTTATGACCCTCTAGGTTTTTCATGTCAACAAACATTAGACCATTTGGAAAAGGCTTTCATCCAGAGTGCCTGGCAACACCACGAGTGAATACATTATGCTATTAGCGACCCAAGCAGGTGATGGAACCGCTAACTCTGCCTGTTTAAGTGCCTTGCTTTAATTGTTCATCTCTCACCGTCTACTCACACCAGCCGATAAAAGCCCCGTCCAATCAAACTGAGTGAAAACCTTTCCACTCTACATGTTGCTGACCAGGTTCAATCAATATTTGTGCTAAACCAGGGAAATGTCTAAGCCTTAAGGCCCGGATACACCAAGCCAATTTCGTCCGTGGATAGATGTCGATAAATGTCTGGCCGTCGATGAGCGTCCTGTCGCTGGATACTGTTAAAATATTGGCATAGATCATCTCTGTGCTGCTTGGCTCGAGCTGTAGCATGTAGCTATTTGTTGTTTTTTATATATATATATATATATATATATATATATCACGCAGTCTGTCTTCTGGTTGCCTCTTTTGAATGACGAATACACACTCCCGCCGCCTGCTGGTAAGGAGAGTTATTGCCACTCACGCATGCGCAGTTCGTACGTGCTACTTGGCCGTCGGCTGAAGTCTTTGCGGTGCGTTCCAGTGCGACTGTTTGGCCAAGACGCAGGAGACACGAGGCGACACAACAGTCGTGTTCTGTCGGGACGTGTTCTTTGGTGTCAGTTTGATGTGTAGGGGCCTTAAGAGTCCTTATTGATATTGTTTCTAGTCCTCAGTTTACAGGTTGTGTATTACATGTTGGGGTAAAATAAACTTAATGGATAAACTCCTAGGGATTGGTTCTAGATTAGATGATTAGATTCAACAATTGATTGTCATAAAAGTTTATTGTTACAAGATCTAGGACAACGAAATGCAGTTAGCATCTAACCTGAAGTGCAAAACAATAGTAGAGTGATGTTTAGAATAATATAAATACATCTGACAGTATGTACATTAGATGCTTACTCGATTAAAAAAATGACCTGATAAGAGTTTAGTATATATGATTTAATGAAGTCAATAAAGGTTTAAATTATAGATTGAGAAAAATGCTTAAAGTACTAAAATTCCTATTAAAACGCAATCATTCGCTGCTTCTTCTGTTCGATTTGACTACATTTGTTGACATTATCTATCCTCCAAGATGGGCTAATGCTTTGGAAAACAGTTGATAGTCAATATAAGCATTAGTTGCAGCACAGAGTGCATCACGGTTTCTCACGCCAGACCCTTTTTTAATATTGTTTGCCATTATCTATAATGGTGCACAGGGCAACCACACACACACCACAGCTTTAGACTTAAAAAAACAAACAATGATGACCTCATTTCAAACTCTGAATCACCATCCATATCTCAGATTGCTTTAATATTTTAACTACTATACGTCTGGTGTTGTTGTCTTTGGAAAAACCAACCAATCAGAGCTTTGCAGGAAGGATTAAGCTTAAAAAAACAAATAAATCCCTGAAATATAGTGACAGAAAATGGCAGCAATGATGCAATTGACACAGTTACACGGGCTGTTGTAAATTAACTCTGAGATGTATGAACATGCAAACATTGACAAAGATGAACTCAACTACTGGAGCTTGTGTGTTGATGTTTGTGGGATGAGTATTATTAAAAAAAAAGAACTCCCCCCACACACAAACAGAAAAACATCAGGCTGATTAAATAAGGGACAATTCAGTCAGATTGTCTTTGATAAAGCTTCTCATAGGACTCAATATAGTCATGAAATCTGGTTGGAGACATGCCTCTAAATCCTATCCAGAAATAGGGCTGTTTTTATATCTGTAAAGTATGATTTAATTGACTCGATTACAACTTACAGTGATCCAAATAACCTGACAAAACCTCAGGTCACATACGCAGCAACATAAAGCATGCCAAACTAAAACTGGCACTGGTGAGGAACATATTGCGTCTCTGAGCTGGCACATAAAAATGTCTAGTGGCCGCATGAGAGCCAAACAGAGCGTCCCTTATTTGGGTTACAAAGCAATATTGTGCCAATGAATTATTCTCTAATGGCGGTCTGTTACGCCTTTGGGCCATGATCTCATATATGTAGGCTAACGCAAAGCAGGGCCAAACTGGACCAGAATGTTTGTTGTAAAGTACCACCAGTACTGGCACCAAACACACTGTGGTAATGCCCACAAATGAGCAGAAAGTAGGCCTTTCTGTACCCATTTTGGTTCGTGCAAAATACAAGCCAGACCTGATCACGCTGAAAGAACATCACTAAAAAGATTTAAAGGACTTTTTAAATCACCGTCTGTAGGTTTGTCTTTCTTTTAAACCATCTTACATAATTATTAGGCAAAGGGTTTCTCTCTCCTTGACCCTCAGCAATGGTATTATTGGTTGTTTGGTTTTAAGGGATAGGGTTAGATAGAATAGATAGACTGAAAACTAAAATATGGAGGCTGTTTTTGTGAGAAAGATCCAATAGCTTTAAAGCTCATGTGTGATTACGGTCCGGTTTTCAGTTGGATTTCCCCGTTTAATAATAAATCACCAGAAATAAACCCCAGCTTTGTCCCAGAATGACGTCGCTTGTTCTTATTATTCGAGGCGGGGCACACACTGACTGTGTTGCATTGTCTGGCTGCTGCGGCGATGGCTCTGTTCCCAGTGGCCATCTGACTTAAGATTCACTATTAACTCGATATTAAACCTCTCTCCCGGTTAGCATTTTATCTCCATTAGCAACCGAGAAGACGCCTTTGATCTGACAAAGGATTACGAGACAAATGGTATAATCGAACTGATTTCATTTAAATCCTCTGCCAGGAAATACCTCCTCTCCTTTTGTAAGCTCTTGATCAATCTGTGTTATAAAAGTGTCTGCAGAGATGAAGCTGAAAGAACAAAATAGTGATCTATCTATGTGGCATTCCCGCTGAATCCACAGTACAGCTGCAGATGTATTCAAGTGATCTTCTGTCTCCGCTTGTCTCATGTTCTGCCACCAATATAATAACCCAAGTGGGTTAAGGAGCATAAGAGGCCTATTTGTGTACAGTCAGCCCTTTGTGTCACTTCATGGTCAATATCAGACACACTGTAGAGTCTTACTAAGGCAGAAGAGAGAGGGAGAGTCAAATCTGCAAACAAACGCACAAAATGACTCGTTGTTAATCGTTTAAAACACCTAAAAGCATTTTAATCAAACTGCAAACTAAATATCTTCCATGCTTTTATCTTGAGTCAGGTAGTCAACTGCCTACGAGCACAAATGCCAAGTCAGAAGATTTCATTGTAAGCAAGAATCTAGGAAATCAGCAAAAGAAAATGTGAATTATTACACGTTTCCATCCATTACTGTGATACAAGTATTAAAGAGTTCAAGATAAACATCTGGTGGTGCCAATTATCCACTCAGATACTATTAAACCACTGCAGGAGAAGAAGATGCAACAAGTTGACGTACACTAGACTGAAAACTAGGGATGCTCCGATCGCCAATTTTGGGGCCGATCGCCGGAATCAGTATCGGCCGATACCGATCCGATCGAGTGGGCGGGGCCTAAATGGAAGATTTAAACATCACTTTAAATCTTCCATTTAAAGTGATGTTTAAAACTCAGTTAATGGGGCTCATTCACTGCAGCTTCCACAAACAACTATCAACTTAATTATTACATTCAAATGATGTACATTATTCAAGTTTACATTCACTTTGGATAATAACACGGGAGAAATGAGCGGAAGCGCTCTTTTTTCCTCTCTCCCTCTCTCTCTCCCTCTCCTGACAGCCTGTCAGAGTCTCATGCAGCTCACTGATCCAGTAATGAGTGACCCGACAGTGAAGAATAAATATATGTATAACTAGTGTAGCTTGTTCCAGAGGTAGATAAAGTAGCTAAGTGTGTTAGGTCTAACTCTTGTGTGTTTCGCTCCGCTCACCGGTCCGTCACAGCGGGCGGAGCGGCAGGATTTCTGCTTCACACACGACGTTGCATACCGCTATTTTAATGTCTTTTACGGACACCTTAAAATACTGCCAGACCGGTGAAGCCATCTTGGCGAGCTTGTTTTGCCGCGCACAGAGAAAAGTATCATGTATTTTACATCATGCGATCGGCTCTCGCGATCGGCATGTTTAGAGAGCACCGATCGATCGGTAGAGAGTGAGTATCGGCCGATATTGATCGGTGACCGATCGATCGGAGCATCCCTAGTGAAAACTATTTTTTTCAATACTTGGAACGTTTTTGAATTTCTTAGGTTTCAACTTTCTAAGAACAGCGTCAAGAGAGGACATTGTTTATTTCCAAGATGTTTGATATCCAAGAATTGAATTGGTCGCCTAAAAAAATCAATTTAAGTGTTGTGTTGTCAGAAAATGAAATAGCACAGACGATAGATAAAGAGTACAGTCTATTTGCCAACTATGGTATACAAAGAAAACTTCTCCAACTGGGATAAATATTATCATCATGTTTACTATTTTGTAATACTATTCCACATTGGGGCTTTTGTAGTTTCACATATGCAACAATCACATCTGGTATTTTTTTTTAACCGTGCCTTATCATTGCACTTTTAGCTGCAACCATTATTTTATCGCTTTTATGAAATCGTCTTTTTTTGTTTTGTTTTTTATTATGTGTGGAATGCCTATGTGAACTTAGCACTTTGAATTGCATCTGTGTCTTAAAATGTGCTATACAAATAAACTAACCTTGAACCTAGTGTTTAAGTGTGAATAATGTTGACTTATGGGATGTGTTGTATTTTATTGAATTTACAATGTATTTCTTTGCTAATAATCTCGTGCAGTTTGCAGATTAAAGCCAAATATAGGTTTCTAAACGTTCACCTTTTTCAAATGTTTTAAAAGACATACTGGAAAGTGTCCAATCACATTTCACCCTGACTTTGCAGGTGACATTGTACCGGCTGCTCCACTGATCAAAGCCTCTCTCTGGTAACTCGGATCAGAGCCAAACCACAACGGGACATTCAACAACACCACCAATGACAGGAATGCACATAAGACCCTCCCTCCCACTCCCCCTTTCTCTTTCATAACCCCGCTCTCATTTGTTGGTCTAATTAGGCTGTACCTTGTTTGAGTGCACTGGGGCGAGAACTTCTGGGGAAGAATGTGAAAGGGAAAGGAAGAGGAGGGGGGGGAAGGAAGAAGTTAGAAGGTTAGGTATTTGATTTGGCTGCAGAAGTATCTGGACACAACGACACGGAGGAGGCCATGGCGACGGAAAATATGGTGGCTACAGGAACTCTATTTCCTGTGCCAACCTTTCTACTGATGTGCCTTTAATGGGCAGTATAATTTGAAAGAAGGGACTAAATGCGATATTGCAATGATTCACGCTGCCATGGACAGTCTTGCACTAATGCACATTTGT
>CALSBZ010043330.1:0-10390 GCA_943591055.1 Gobionotothen gibberifrons | reverse complement strand
TGGCAATAAATATGTACTCTTACATCAAACTGTCTCTCCTGATTGAACCTGTCTTCTGTTATCATTAGAGGAGGCAGCTGCAAGGTCGTACAGTCTCAGAGCCACACATGATATCAATGCATTAAAACAACCCAAATAGTGGAGAAAACAGTATTTCTCCAACAACATGTGTTGTCTTATTTGTGTTCTCTGTAATAAAACCTATTGCAGCTATCATATTTCAGAGTGCAATTTACATGGTGACGCAGTCAATAACGTTCATCTAAGGTTACTTTATCTCCAAAACATCTATCTAGTGTGACTAAATAGGAGCAAATTAGGTTACGGAAAGAAATAACAGGAAAAGCTAGTTTTGTGATGCTTCTGAGAAATTCCTCTAGCTTCTTTAAAACCATAACTACAACTGCAAACAGCACAACCATTAACATGCACTTGTACAGTGCTCTGAGGCCATTTATGTTTTCTAAGAGTGAATAAACGAGCCTGACATTCAATGATAAATGGATGTTAATGAGTAATCATTGAAGCACTGCAGATATGAAGTCTACAGGCACTCGAATGTGACAACCAATATTAGACGCATACTTCCTGCAGTTCACCCCCCTGCCCCACGTATCCATAAACAATTAATAATCATCAATTTTGAAATGGGCTGCTAAACTAGCACCCTCACATAAAGCATTTGATAGCATATTGCAAAGTGATGACCATGTGTTTAATTATGTAACACATAAAGAAATAAATGGAAAATCACGGAACTGTATATATGACAGGAGGAAAACAGCTTGAAAGCGCTCTCAAGTAATTACCCCTATCCATGAATCTCTGTGCACCATTGCAGAAATTCACAACAGTGACATTAATGTGTGATGGCAACGGAAACATCTGATAAAAGGCTGGAGTGAGAAGCACGTCACTTTTTTTCATTACAACTTTTGTACCCCTCTTTGTTACCTTTGTTGTGTTGTGTTTGTAGATGAAAAAGCTTAGATCTTCTTAAAACTGACAGGCATGCTGGACACATTATTCTGTAACGTGCTTTGATCCCCCTCCTGGCCTTTCCAACCCTCGGGGTCTTCAAAAAGGTGCTTAACTGAGAACCTAGCTAACAATAAACCTCCTTCATGTCATAGGCAACCAGACACGTGTCAAACTGGCACGCTAGTATACTGTATATACTCATGTATGTCCAGTTATGATGGTCTATGATGTTTGCTTTGTGTATCACTTCATTTATGTGATCAAGGAGAACTTGTAGTACATTAATCCTTTAAATATAAGGCTATTTGTGTCCTTGCAAAAAGTTATTGGAGCTGATCAATACCACTCTCATTTCTGTGTGTTAAGTATGGAGCTTTTATCCCAGAAAGAATCAAAAGCAGATCTAAACAGGGGTCTGTCAAAGTATAAATAGACAAAAACACTTGCCTACACAAACTCTTTCTAATCAAGACTTCTCATTTGTGTAAGGTAATTTACGTACGTTTTGTAAGGTAATTTACGTAATGTGCTATAAATAGGTCATGCTGAATAACACTTTTAGGATTGCCATGGAAACATTGGAGACGCTACATAGAAACAGTGGGTGAATGGACAAACTGTAAACCCTTTTAACCTGAATAAACAAAGAAGATACATGTGCATAACTACTGTATAGGTGATGGTGGGGATTACTCTTAAACATGCCGGAAAAAACGTGGTATGCCCACCCCCCACCCCTAGCTCTGCCTGTGTACTTAAAACACTGCCATGACACAATTTTGACAATACAGTGTTAAATCTTAATTCAAAACTAACGCACAATGTCAAATGACTGTATGTCATGAAATAATGTCTACAAACACATTACCAAAGTAATAAGAATCAATTTGTCACAGAGCCCAATTAACTTGCATAGGTGAGTGCAGAGCTGTGGAACAAATCACCTGATCTAACTCCTTTGTGTTATCCTTTGTACACTGTGCTTACTGTGCCACTCAGTAAGATCTCACTCAGAGATAATAACATTTAATAATAGATAAAACTGTTTTTTTTCTCTTCACAGTTTATTTCATTTTCTTGGCTCTATAAGTGAATACAAAGTTAAATTCACATCTCAAAGTCTTTAGCCTCGTTCTGAGCCAATGTACAGAGCATATCATTTCCTCTTCTCCCCTGTCTAATCCTCTCCTAATTCTACACAAGTAATCCTGTATCTGAGCTGAGATGTGATCTCTAAAAGGCAGGGCGAAAAGAGATTCTCAGCCAAAGCAGGGAGGAAAAAAAAGCATACTTATTTGATAACCTTATTTTAAATGCAATTTCCCTGACAAGGTGGGAAAAGCATATTTGAAGCAAAATGCAATAAATAAAGCAGGGGACATGGGGCATATTTTTACTGCAGCTTTATGTTTTCTCCTTCAACAAGGTTTGCTGGCTATAATTTAATCAGACCTCAAGGGATTGACCAAAGACAGCAACACATCAGAAACTGGTCAAGCATCAAGTTGAAAAACATTTTGACGAAAGCCTATATTTTTGCTTTTCTTTTTGACAGGGATGTTTCTGAATGCAAAGATTTGAAATGGCACAGATAACACAATGTTCATGTGAATTCATCACATTCATTCTGACAAATAACATAGTGTTAATATAAAAAAACAATGTAATAGCACAGCCAATGGAAATAAAATGTTATCCAAAAATGTAATATGTTCACAAGTATGTTTTCAAGACATTACATGGTATATGGTCTGCATTCATAAAGCACTTTTCGAGTCTTCAGGCTTTTATATATCCAAGTAAGCCTCAACCCATTCAAACCCAATTCATGCAGAAGCCGCCACACGAGGTGCTTAGGGGGACCAACACTCACTTTGAGCTACATGCTGTGTTTTTATACTGCAACACTTGGTTTCCATTCAATAACCAGATTGCAAAGACTTTAAACCTCAGAGCCATTGCACTCAAACAAAAAAGTACTTGACAGATAGAACAGTGGGGTGACAAATATCTTACATACTTCGCTTTTGGATAGTCAGTGCCATGTTTTTTTTTTCACAAAATATGAGCATTGTTTTTACGTTTACACAGAATTCCCGCACCCTAAACCAATAGTTGGTTATTCACAACCATTGTGGGATGACTTATGGTTTAGATTTGTATTAACACTGCCAGGAGAAGAACATGTATACGTATTTGTAGAGAAAATGTAGGAATTAGCAGCATATTATCACATAATCATCATCAAATGCAGTGGGATCATAGATTGATGGTAACAGCTCAAACATATCTGCTGTGGAATTTCCCTTAAAGCGTAGTCATTGATTATTCACATCGATTATTTTTGAGAAAATGCTGCTGGGTGATGCTTATTAAGAGCATTATAGAAACTGCGATGAATATGAATATGAGTGAGAAGCTCAGCACAAACACTGATACATCTTCACGCTCATTTTATTCCTTAAGAATGTCCTTTTTATTTATTTATGCTATAACGTCACCATGAGAACACAGCCTACGGGCACATATACCCTTGTCATGCAGGGTCAGTATGATTTGGCTATTTCCCTGCTGGGCTCCATGTCGTCTAATATTTTCTCAGAATATTTTCTTTCCTTTAAGAAGGGACTCAGTGGCTCATAGTAGACGGATGTAGCAACATCAGCGGTCCTTTGCTGAAATCTAAATGACTGGCCACCTGTGCAAAAAAAGTCAGAATTACTTTGCGGCTTAGTCTCTTGAGGTTTTTGTTATCCTGAACACGATTATGACAATTTGTATCCGTGTCAACGTTTTTTGGGGCACTGAACTCTGAGTAGTTCCTGAAAGCTGGCTAGTGCTTTTCTGTTAAAGGACAAAAAGGGGCACTTAATTGCAGTCATTTGTTCCATTTCTTTCCTAAATTGTACCTCTAGGGATCAATAAAGGCTTATCTTATCTTATCTCATACTTTCCAGCAAAGAACATTTTCAACTGCAGCTAAAAACGTTCAATCGTATTTCTTGCTAACCAGTTACTGTTGGCTTGTATTCTGATTATAAGAATTATCAGTACCATCAGACTGCAATTTGACCGCATGTTAAAAATAATGAGTTATGGGTACAGACAGTAATGATTTGGCAGATAAATCATTAAATATTCCTTTCCTTCCAGATTTCACACAATAATTAATCATTAACCAAAAACTAATCTGAATAAGATAAATGATAATGTAATCAATATCTACAAAGTCTGAGCAATTTCCATCCCATAAAGTCTTAGCAAAATCATAGTGATTTAGAGTTAAAATTGAAGTATTTCTGAAAGGGATTGGGAAAATGAAATATATAAGACAAACTTATTTATGATACTTTTAAATATATATATTTTAAACAAACTTTGTGTCATAATGGGTCTAAATAAATGTGCTTTTCATTACATCTTTGGTATAATTATTTAGCGTAGTTACATACTTTATACATTGAAGATCAGTGAAACAATGCAAAGACAAATAGTACATTGAATTAAATTATATTAAAGAGGGATACAATAAAAGACATAAAAACATTGTTTTTGCTGTGATCTTGATTTTAATTAGCATTGTACTAAAACTCTTCTGCAGATTAATATTACCCATATGCAGAATGCGTGGTGTGTGAAGTTATGTAAAAACAACCAGGGGATGAAGGTAATCTAGCTTTAGAAAGGTCACTGGATTTGGGAAGATTAAGAGAAGGTCAGTAAACTGTCAATAGCAGGGGTTCTTTAATCATATTTTAGATTTTCTTGCATGAGTTTGAAATGATAAACATGTGTTGATACAAAGGCTGGAGTGACATTTTTAAAGATGAAATATTGTAATTATACTTCAAAACATCACTGCCAGTCCCCAGACTGTCTGGGAGGACGTGGTGCCTAACTGTCCTCCTTGCAGTGCCTATGTGTTATATTTATTATCTGAACGTATCACACGGCTTAGTAGAATACTCAATTCTGATTGGTCAATTTGGAGGTTGTTAATACTCGATAATGCACCGCTACTAAGCATAACATCACTGTTGCTAACGAGGGTCAAGGGATGAAAGGGATGAGATTAAAGACAGAGCGTTGGACATCAGAGAAATCAACAGAAGAAGGCAGACAGGAAGTAAACACTAACAGGAACACAGTGTGGGCTGCTCTGGCATTGTTTAAGGACCTGTTAGTGGAAAGGAAACTGTGAATAAACTCGGACAGTTACAGAAAACATCTATCAGAGCCGCCCTCCATTGGTTGCGTGTTGAAAGGTCACAAGTAACAAGGTCAACGTTGAAATCATTTGTTCGTTGGGCGGTACCGCTCTCTCCATAGAAATGCAACGTCAGCACAGAGCCGTTGTACCGCACATCATGTGAATACAGCCTCTACCATTAGATTATATTTCACCTGGGTGCTCAGGTTGTGATTTAAAAATGTGAAGCGTATTATTTGCCACTGTTCTGAAAGGAAAATAGTATTTTCCCTAAACAAAGATGATTAGTTCGTATAAATTACAATGCAACTTCATATGCTTATATATGCTGTGTTGTAATAACCTTCAACCTGGATATGTCTGTCTTTCCTTTTGTGCTGTATCTTTCCTCTCTCCCTTACAAACCCTGACAGAATACAGATTTTTAACTAGAGTGGTTCGTCGTCGCCCACTTATCTACTGGATCTGAATTTTATGTGTTGATAATACTGTTGAAAAAGCAAGCTGACGTTAGTTAAACAAGTGGGAGTTGGAGAAAGGTGAAGAGTTGCTTAGGAGGACGAAGGGGGAGGTAAAAGGCTCAGTGTGCGTACAAATATACCAAAGCAAATACAGGAAGGTGCTAAAAGTCTCAATAGAAGACCTGTTTCATTGAGTTATAAACAGCTAAATTAATTAAGTCCACATTTATTCATTCCTGTGTTGATGAAACATTCAATAGGCTTTTCTCAAACTTGGTCAATGAAAAAAATCCATTGTTTTTTCCCTTTTTCTTTTTCTATTTCTAAAGTAAGCAAAGGACTTACATTATCACACTTTGCCAGGTAGGGTTTTATATACGTTTAGAAGTGATTGATTTGAATAATAAGCCGGCTTCCACACAAGCTTACATTCGATCATCTTTGCTCTTAACCTCTCCCCGATGCAGAGTGTACGAACGTTTGTTACAGCCTGGCAGCATTTATTGATTTTACCCAGCTTAAAAGTTTAGTATTGTTTGTGCCAAAGACATAATTGCCAGGCAACACACTTTTCACTGACATTAATTAGGTTATTAATATGTATTTGCTAAGTTATGTCTTGTCCATGTATTGCTTAGCAACAGATGCAGATCAGGATGTAGTAACTGAATCAATAAGAGTCTTCAAAAAAGTTTTGTTGTTAATTTATTGGTAAAGCGATTTTTAGAGCTGAAAAATATGTTGGAAATGTTTCAACTTACATTACCGCTAACTTCAAAGTTTGGAAGATCACACTGTGCCATTTTATCAATAGTGAAGGAATAATTTGATATTTTGAATAAGGCTGAAGCTTGTACACCTTTTCATCCGTATCTATATAAATTCCTGAGGGTTTTCTTGAAATACCCTCAGAGCTTCTCAAACATAGTCTTAGGGGGGTTTCTTGATAGCATGATAAATGAGGAAGAGGTGCACCAAGGGACATTAGTGTTGAATCCTGGGAGGCAGTGGGAGTCCCAAAGCAATGTACGCCTTGGGCTGTGCACAACTTGCCTCCCGAAGGAAATGTGTGACTAATATAGTCTCCAAGTTTGAAATTAATTGTTATGTCAAGGTTCAGCTCACACCAACCTTGTGAATTGCTTTACTTTTTAGAGGCCACACAATACGTAGTCATACTTTGTCTTGCACACTAATATCTATTTCCTTGGGTCTTCCTGATGTCACAACCTTTTTTTTTTACAATATTGAACATCATACAGTATGTTCTTTATTTATATCAGAAAGTCAAAATGCATCTCTGTCAAACCAAAACAAGTTAAAAAAACTCGGTGTTCTTTCTCTGTCCGTCCCAGTTTTCCTCACAATCTCTTAATGTCCCTCTTCTCGTTTTTAGTTTTTTTCTTCTTTCGCTCAAATTTTCCCAGAGGCTGGTCCTTGCGCTCTTAACATATCTTCATTAAGGCATTGCTTAACGAACCCATTTCACCTCACTGTTTGCTGTAACCATGTGTGTGTGTATGTGCACATGTTCACATTGTGGAAAGCCAAGTGGGTTCTGCACCTATTGAGATGGCCAAGACTGAAAGAGAGTCCCTCGAGGCACGTTGCATATGCCAGTCCCTTTCAGAGCAAGACCTGAATGTGGATGCCCAGGAATGTGCTCCAATTTCAGACTCACTGGTGAAAGCAGGTTTGGAAAGAAGCAAAATATGTCATGGTTTTATAATTTGTAAAGCTTCTGTCTTCTGAAAAATGGCACATTAATAGAAAGGAGAGGAAGGAAAAAAAAAAGTCCCAAAATATGTGTTGGTACGTTAAAAGGGGACACAGCTCCTGGTATTCCTATACTTTAATGCTTAAAGTGGTAGCATAGCATTTATTGTCAGTTATTTTCTTGATAAATGATTACATTTGTAAGTCATATTTTAAAAAGCATTTATCTGCCAGCTGCAATTTAATATATCTAAAAGGAACTAAGCCAAAACATGAAGTTGTATCACTCTGAAAGACTTTTGAAGAGATATTGTCTTTTTCAGATAAACTTGAATTTATAAAAGTCATCACATCAAAACTTATTGGATCATTGATTGCAGAAATAAAAGGTAAACACAACTACAGTTTGTTTATATTTTTGTCACTGCTGATTCAAATGCATACAGCAGTACCATTTTCAATAGTGTAGCCTTTAACCTCCTGACCTTAATAAATGAGCTGATGGAAAGTCTCAGCACAATTTTGTATGTATTGTTATTGGTGTTTGTATATTAAATTGGTATGGTTTAGCTAAAAAATAGTAAAATCCGATCCATAGATTAGATCTTGGAAGAGCACACGGCTGAAGACACGTCATTTTAGTATGAGCCTCTGTATTTTTATTTTTTTCAAATTGCCTGAGCTGCCATTTTTATTAACTGTCAAAATAAATATACAGGCAGCATAACTGGGAGATGGTACTTTGCATCTAAACCAGTTATTGATTTTGTGAGCAGGCTGCTGCAAATTGATTACCTTGATAAGGTGGGATTGCTGTAGTATGGTGAAAACTTAGCGGGGTAATACAGCATAAGTGCATTGCAGCAATGCTTTCTCTTATGTTCTCAAGTTAACAGTTGATTGAACAAGACATCAGAAGCACTTAATGGAATCAGCAAGTCCTCATACGGCTTCATAGAGACTTCAATATCTTCTGAAAAACACATTTGATGAAGTGAAAAATAGCCTGATTTACATTGTATTTATCAAGAGCGAGCCTATTTATAATTATCAAATTTAAGATTTTTTTTTTCTATATCTGGGATATATGGATATATTATCTATATCTGGGAAGCAATAGCAATAGCTTAACACAACGCAAGGTATTGTGATCCTTGTACATTTTGTGGCCATTTCAAGAGCGTGTAGCTTATTTTGATGATTATTAGGTCAATATTGTTATTTGTTACTCGTTACTAATTTATTCTGGCCAATATAAACGTGACATGACATTTTTATATTATCCCATGCTTAATTTTCAACCGCATAAAAGGTGGTTTTGCACTGAAGAACTTTAAAGAAGGAGGTTGAAAAAAAAGTGTGGCAAAAATGTATTTGGCATTTATAAACTCAAAGTTTACTTAAACAAAGGGCAATAATAAACATTTTGAATTGCATCTACACTAAACAAAACTGAAGTGGAAGAAATTAAAACAGATTTGCAGCCTTGCAGAAAGTTGTGAACTCGTCTCCACCTCCTCCAGTAACGGTTAGTCATCTTCTTAGCTTCACCTAAAGGTCCAAACTGACACCAAAGAACACCAAAGAACACTTTGCGACGGAACGTCGCCTCACGTCTCCTGCTTCTTGGCCATGTTTCGCACTGGAACACACCGCAAAGACTTCAGCCAACGGCCAAGTAGCATGTACGAACTGCGCATGCGTGAGTGGCAATAACTCTCCTTACCAGCAGGCGTCGGTAGTGTGTATTCGTCATTTTTTTTTTAAAATAGCGTAGGGCGAAACGACGCTCATCGCCGGCCCGACATCTATCGACGGCCGAAATCGGCTTGGTGTGTAAGGGACTTTACAGGAATCGTACTACCTGCTCACTAGGTGAGCACAGCGTGAGCAACACAGAGCAATCATCCAACACATCCAAATCCTTTAATTACCATTAATACAAGGTTTCTAGGTTACTAAAGACAACACAATTTCAGTAATGGGAAATAATTACAGACAGTGGGAGAATACAGGCATTTTCAGTTCAATCAGGAGAGACTTAATTTTGTTAAAGAACATTTATAGACACATGCCATATGATAAATGTTAAGTCTTTGGCGATTAGACCCCGATCCTGAAATCGTATATCTAAAGGGGGAAATTCAGCGGTGAGCATATAGGGAACCACCCCAGGGTCTAGACACTGGTGATGATGCTGAAGATCTGGATTTGATGAGGAGATGGGATGAAGAGGGGATGTGATGAGGTCTTTGGATTAGCTCTCCTGGCACTGGATATGATGAAAGGAGGTGGATGGGGAGGAGGTGGTCGGCAGCATGAAAACCTGAAATCACGCTGACTGCAGGACTGCAAACTATCAGCTCCATACCACCTCCCACTCTCAAAGAACATCAGATGAAGCAGACGCTGAGGTCTGTGAATCCTGGAAAAGCCGCAGGACCCGATGGAGTACTCGGCAAAGTACTCAAAGCTTGTGCTGACCAGCTTTCAGGGGCCCTGACCAGGAAATTCAACCTGTCCATGTCACAAGTTTGCATTACATCCTGTCTGAAGACGGCTACCATAATAATAATAATAATAAATTATATTTCTATAGCGCTTTTCTTGAACCCAAATATGCTTTACATTACGAGGGAGGGTAGACAAACAAGGACAGACAAAAAACAACAAAACAAAACAAAAACAGAAAAAGCATTCAGGAGGAAATTGGTTGGGGGGGGGGCTTATGGATATACAGAGTTGAAGAGGTGGGTTTTGAGGCGGGACTGGAACAGGGTGAGGGACTCAGACTCACGGAGGTCTTGGGGGAGGGAGTTCCAGAGCTTCGGGGCTGCCACAGAGAAGGCTCTGTCCCCAGAGAAGGCTCTGTCCCCAAAGCTCGGGAGTTTGGCCTTGGGGATGGAAAGCAAACCGGCTGAGGTGGATCTGAGGGACTGGGGTGGTTGGTAGAGGATGAGGAGGTCAGTGATGTAGGGGGGGGGCAGATGGTGGAGGGCTTTGTATGTGAGGACCAGGAGTT
>CALSBZ010043327.1:0-38863 GCA_943591055.1 Gobionotothen gibberifrons | reverse complement strand
CATTTCAGAAAACACTACAGCATTTCACAAAACACAACAGCATTTCACAAAACACTACAGCATTTCACAAAACACTACAGCATTTCAGAAAACACTACAGCATTTCAGAAAACACAACAGCATTTCACAAAACACAACAGCATTTCAGAAAACACTACAGCATTTCACAAAACACTACAGCATTTCACAAAACACAACAGCATTTCACAAAACACTACAGCATTTCACAAAACACAACAGCATTTCACAAAACACTACAGCATTTCAGAAAACACAACAGCATTTCACAAAACACTACAGCATTTCACAAAACACTACAGCATTTCACAAAACACTACAGCATTTCACAAAACACAACAGCATTTCAGAAAACACTACAGCATTTCACAAAACACAACAGCATTTCACAAAACACAACAGCATTTCAGAAAACACTACAGCATTTCACAAAACACAACAGCATTTCACAAAACACAACAGCATTTCACAAAACACTACAGCATTTCAGAAAACACAACAGCATTTCAGAAAACACCACAGCATTTCAGAAAACAGAACAGCATTTCACAAAACACCACAGCATTTCACAAAACACAACAGCATTTCAGAAAACACCACAGCATTTCACATTGGACGGAAAGGGTATTCCTTTAGGGAGAACACTTCTTGTTTGTGATTGGACAGAGCCAGCCAGAGAAGCACTGCTGTGATTGGTTGTTTTTGCTGCCAGTCAAGAAATTACGCTTGGTGATTGGTCAGCACCCGACAGCGCAATATCATCAGCCGTTAGCACACACTCAGAGCTCACAGCTCCTCATATCTGTACAACATGTAAACATGTCCAAAACACAGACTGTCTATGTCATGGTGAATACAGTCACTGCTTTATTTATGTCTGTATGACGTTGTTGTGAGTGTGGACGGAGCAGCTACAGGTTAGTTTAGCCTGATCGATCCGATTCCGATTTACATGGAGATACGCCCTGCCCCCTCTCCAGCGTCTTGTTTGAATGACAGGAGTAAACACAGAATTAATGCTTTATTAATTCATGGTTTTTAAGAGGCTTATCTCCATGTAAATACTATGGTAGACTACCCAATATTCGCATCGCTCTAATCGCTCGAGTTTCACCGCGGCTGTCAGCTGTGTTTGCTCCTGTCATTCAAACAAGACGTGCTGGAGAGGGGGCGGGGCGTATCTCCATGTAAATCCTATGGGAGATACCAACTACAACACAATGAACATATTTGACCGTGATTTAATTGTAATACACGTTTCAAAGTGATGCCGAAGTAACTACATACTGATAAAGGTTAGTAAAAACCATGAATTAACGCTTTGACAAGTCTGCAGACAAGACGGCAGGCGAAAAGCTTTTAAAATGCGTGTTTTCTGAATGGAATCAGATCCATCAGGCTAAACTAACCTGTAGCTGCTCCGTCCACACTCACAACAACGTCATACAGACATAAATAAACCAGCGACTGTATTCGCCATGACACAGACAGTCTATGTTTTGTACATGTTTAACTTGTGTCCAGTTTCTGAACAGATATGAGGAGCTGTGAGCTCTGAGTTGTGTGTGCTAACGGCTGATGTGTTGGGACCATAGGTTGGGAGCGTTGACCAATCACGAAGCCTCATTTCTTGACTGGCAGCAAAAACAACCAATCACAGCAGTGCTTCTCTGGCTGGCTCTGTCCAATCACAAACAAGAAGTGTTCTCCCTAAAGGAATACCCTTTCCGTCCAATGTGAAATGCTGTGGTGTTTTGTGAAATGCTGTTGTGTTTTGTGAAATGCTGTGGTGTTTTGTGAAATGCTGTTGTGTTTTCTGAAATGCTGTGGTGTTTTCTGAAATGCTGTTGTGTTTTGTGAAATTCTGTAGTGTTTTCTGAAATGCTGTGGTGTTTTGTGAAATGCTGTTGTGTTTTGTGAAATGCTGTAGTGTTTTCTAAAATGCTGTAGCGTTTTGTGAAATGCTGTGGTGTTTTCTGAAATGCTGTGGTGTTTTGTGAAATGCTGTAGTGTTTTCTGAAATGCTGTGGCGTTTTCTGAAATGCTGTAGTGTTTTGTGAAATGCTGTAGTGTTTTGTGAAATGCTGTGGTGTTTTCTGAAATGCTGTAGCGTTTTGTGAAATGCTGTGGTGTTTTCTGAAATGCTGTAGTGTTTTCTGAAATGCTGTGGTGTCTTGCACTTCAGGGTGTTAGTAATTTAAATCAATGTTTTATGGCATAATTTAGTTAAAACATGCCATCAGTTTAAAATGCTGATTTATACTGAAAAAACTGATGTTGAAAAATGTTTTCGCACAACCTCTGATGTCAAGCTTTTATTGTGAAAATACTTCCGGTTTGACTCCAGTCTGTGTTTATTTTGAAAAGCTTTCCGGAAGTAATGTCCGAAATTCTAACAGTAACTTGACCACAGCCGCCATTGAAGAGGAGGAGCGAGATGAGATATATATGCAGGTGACCGAATGCTGTGGGGGCCTCTTTCTCCTCGGCCGAACACTGCGTGAAGGAAAGCTGCAGCTCTCCTCTCTGAACGATCCTGCTTGTAACATTACCGTGCCTTTTACTATATTAAAGTACCACCATTTGAAACTTTAGCCGAGACTCATTGTTCTCATTATTTAACCAGTTCTCTCCTGGACGCGAGAAAAACGAATAAGCTAATAATTGGTTCGACCCAGACGTGATCTTAGTGAACAGGAGAGACAACAGAGCCAACTGTTCGCCGGGGACGTTGGCAACGCAGACACACACAAGAGCTCAAATCAATCGGTAAGAAGAATGCCTGTTAAGACAAAGATTCTTCACTAGTTACACTAGGAAATGTTAGATGTGTGTGTTTGCTGGCGGCCGGCAGATCCTGAAAACAGCTGTGCATTTTAATGTTAAAAAACCTAAATTTATAAAAATAATAACTCTAAAACCACGAGGCGTTGTTTTGTCACAGGCACGGTGAGTTTAATTTCATTTTTTTTTTTCCATTTAACCCTGCATGCTATTAATTTTGTGTGTGTTGTATTTTAAACATTCATTTGTGTAGTCATTACTTCATGGAGGTGTTTTGTTAGTCTTCAGATACAGATGAAGCACTTAATTTCGGACTCCAGCTTACCTGTTCCTGCCTACGACCAGTTTCGAGGAAGGTCAAGCCCTCCCACTATTTTCCAAGAGGGCGTTGCCAGATTTTCAATTTCAGGTGTTCAATGATCCATTGCAGCTGGCTTCATTATAATTACATGTATTTATAACGGGGGCGGTCTCAAGTCAAGCTGGAGGCTTTCCCTTGAGCGAGGGCAGACCACTTACCAATCACTGCCCTTGCGTTTCAAACTGTCCGAAATTAAGTGCTTCATCTGTAGGTGTCTTTTGTTACGTCGGTAGTTTTTAACTATAAATGTAAGGGTATTAGATGCTCATTTAAACGGTGGTTTAAGATCTAGAGACACAGTAAATGAAGACTTGAACAAAACGTAGCAGACCAGTTAACGACTGGTGAAGTGAAGTAAAAATCCTTTAAGAAGAGGTCTGATTAGTGCGAGTGAAAGGCTAGATCAGTGTTTATTCTGTTTTATTTATAACCAAACATAGCATGTGTATTACGACGGGAAATGCAACATTCAAGCATGAGGTTGACGATATTCTCCTGATAGTGTTTGTCTAGCGTCTTGCTTGGTCACACAACCGCGTGTTTTAATAAGAACAGATAAAACAATAGAGGCTTTTAAAGTCAAATAGTACGATAAGGAGAAGTTTATGGCTTAACATCGTAGGGTTCCTAATTTTAAGAGAGGATATCTTCAGGATATAGCCCATTTTCAAAGAGGCTTTTAAAGTCAAATAGTAAGATAAGGAGATGTTTATGGCTTAACATCGTTGGGTACCTACTTTTAAGAGAGGATATCTTCAGGATAATGCCCATTTTTTAGTTGTGAAGTACAGTGTTGTTTTGTCTTGTATTTTCTAAAACCTAAGTTTCCCTTTTGATACAGTAAAATCACCCAGCCATAATTTAAACTCCTAAACCAGAGAGACACGTGGGATTTATCCCATCCTTTTGTTTTTCAGGTTAAAAGGCTAGAAAGTGAGCTGACATTTTGTCTTCACCACATGGAGGAGAACAAAGACATGGTAGTCGCCATTTTGTAGAATGCTAATTGGAGTACTGTCTTTGTTCAGGTCACATGAGGCCAGGTATTTTTCTGGAGGACAGATAAGATTTCTTGTCACAGTTGGAGCTGGGAAATAGTACATTTTGTTGAAGCAGGTTATTAATTCCATTGGAAGTTTGGTATTTGTAGAGGAGGAATATTGTGGATTGTCAAATCTCATTTATGAAGTGTTTTCTTCTGGCAAATGTGCTATTTTTGCAGTGTTCTTGTTTGCAGATGTGTTTGTGCTGTATTGTTAAACCATATTGAAATTATTTTCCCATTTTTAAGAAGGAAAATAACCATCTTGTAAAAAGAGGTTGTCTTACAACAGCTGCTCCAAGTGGAATAAGCTGGAGATTACAACAGCGCACTATGCTGGTAACAACATAATTACTACACAGATAGGGGAACAGAGTAATCAATAATAATATCAGCAGTAATATCCTGGAGTCTAATTTTAAGTGTTATACATGAACACATGTGGTTTCTACTTTTAAGATAAGAAACCTTACATAATGGTCTTTCAGGTTGGACTCTAGAATATTCGAACACAGATGTATTGAAGCTAACACAAGTTATGAAATTTGCATAATACGGTGCACTTCAGGATACACATTGAACACCAGATTTGAATTTACACAATATTATTTTTCATATTTCAAAATCGAGACATTGTACACACTGTACACATTTAATTTTTAATTTTACTTATAAAAAAAATAAAAATAAAAATAAAACATTTTTTAAAAAATCCCAAATTTAAAGTGAAGTTCTGATGACATAGGATATTTTTATAAAGAAAACAAAGGAACTAGTCAGAGGATTAGTGTTTCATCTTTGATAACTTGATAATTCTATCCTAGTATTGAAGAAACATGTCGCCAAATGGCACCAGGTTGAGACCAGATGCAGAGCCAGGCTCAACTGCAGATATCAAGGAAAGGGTAAAAATCAGTTCAGATGGTACAACGGTTCCAAAACGTAGACAGAAGACATGGAAACTGTGGGGACAATGGCAAACGAGAGGATTGATTCCAGCAGATGATCAACCTGGACCAACAAAAGCCCATAGAAGAGCAGTACTCGACTATGAGAATGGAGAATACTTAATACAGCAAGAAGGGGTGAAAGCTGGACAACCCCCTTGGTATGGACCTGCCAAACACGCTATGAAAAAAGCTGAAAAAAGGAAAACAACAGTCACAAGTCTGTTACTCCATCTGAAATATGCCAGCCAAGGACTGACGAACGGCTTGTATGTGGCTCAAGGAGCAGAGCCCACAGCAAAGGAAGATAAGAAAGAAAGGACAGAAGAAGCTCCAGTAATCCAACCTTCAAAGCTCCATCCAAGCTTCACAGATGCACCTCCTCCCTACCAGACAGAATACCGTTTCATTCAACCTCCAATACAAGCTCCAACTCTTGGTGTTTTAGGAGGAGGATTGGAGTTGGATGGCCCCCCCACAGCCACACGTGTCAAAGACCTGGAGTGTGAGGTAAGACTCCTATCTGGTGAAATCAACCAACTGAAGGAGGAATTCCACAGTAGAATGGAAGACCTCAGCAAAAGAATGGAAGCACAACTCAAGAGAAGAGAGGGCGAAGGTTCTCCAGACATCACAACCGAAACTGAAGCTGGAAGACTCAAGAACTGCACAAGACTCATGCTGCCGGTGATAGCGGCTGGAGAAGGAGGATTGCAATACCAACCATGGACTCACAGGGACATGGAAGCGTTAGTGGGAAAGCTGCCTCCACTCACGAAAGGAGGACAGAAGTGGGTGAATGATCTGGAGAGATACACAGCCCAAGACCACCTGTGCTTGGGAGACATGAGGGCCCTGCTCGGACGGATTGAAGGACGACTTGAAGCAAAATATATAGATTTCGAGGCCAATTGCACGCATGACCAAGATGATACTCCATTCAACTTCATCAGGTCGAATTATTGGGCTGCTATTCGTCACATCTACCCGACAACACGCAGTTTACATGCCCTCAACAGCCTGAGAAAAGAACCGGGGGAAGACATGCATGACTTCCTGAAGAGATGTGAAGGAGTGTGGGAGGACTGCACAGGAGAACGACATGACGTTTCTCCGACTGCAGAACACGGTCATTAAAACCTTTCCCAAAGCAGTGCAGGCAAGCCTGGAAGAAGTGGTGGGATTAGAGACTAGACCCATTGAAGAATGGAGACAATATCTCATTCACCACGAAATGAAATACCAGGCAATAAGAAGGGAAGATGATGAAGAAATGACAGCACTACGACTTAGACTTCTGAGGATACAAATAGCTGAGAAAGATACCGAAGCTAATAAAAACAAGAAAGCGGCAAGGCAAATGACAGCTCCATCAATGATGGCCATAGAACTAGAAAAGACAGGGCAGGCACCGCCAACAGTTCAAGCTCAGGAAGTACCAGACAATCAGATACAGAATCAACAAAGAGGAGGAGGAGGTTTCCGAGGAAAAGGAAGAGGTATAGGAAGAGGTGTCCAGAATGGTGGTTGCTTCAGATGTGGACAGATGACACATTGGTCCAATGAATGTTCGCTAAACCAATTACAGCAACCACAAGCACCACAATACTTTCCTACACCATTTCAGAAGCCTCAGAGACAACAGTATTATCCCCAATTTCAGACGCAACAAACCCCTGTGTATGTCCCCACCCAAT
This sequence comes from Gobionotothen gibberifrons, assembly GCA_943591055.1. Taxonomy (NCBI): domain Eukaryota; kingdom Metazoa; phylum Chordata; class Actinopteri; order Perciformes; family Nototheniidae; genus Gobionotothen; species Gobionotothen gibberifrons. The sequence continues at coordinate 32,014 of CALSBZ010043327.1, read as the reverse complement.
CACAGCCACCAGCACCCGTGTACACAGACGTACAATTTCAGCACCACGGAGGACACGGTGGTGGCAGTGGATTCCAAGGACAACCAAGAGGAGGAGGGGTGCCAAACATGAACCAAATGCCACCAACAGCTTGGAATCAACCAGAACAGTGAGGAAGCTCAGAGGGCCAGACCACCAGGTGATGCATCTTCAGCCCAGAAAGGTATCTTGAAATCCAGCTGCATTAAGCCACATCTGACACCACAGGAGGGAGAGGTAGAATGTTATTTAAAAAAATATTAGAGTAGCATATTGCATTTAAGATTAAAACATGAATAGATAAGTAAAGATTAAAACATAATAGAACATTTAGCAGACTATTTTTGTAATTATGAGAAGGATAGAGGTTACGAGAGATGTTGTTCCCCCACACAGAAAACTATTGAGTCCACACAGCTAGTGAGGTCAAGACGATGGATTTCCACCCAAAATATGAAGACGGAAGATCCTTACCAAGTCCTCCTGTTTACACCGACTGCAGTTCAAGGGACGGCGATACACCTGATGAGAAGCTGTTAAGACCTGAAAACAGAAACTCGATTCTGCTGTGGTGAAGTCTGGCTACAAAGGGAGGTGTCGCTTGTCTCAAACCAGTGAAGAAGTCAACAAGAACCCAGCAGAACTAGAGAGTGACTGTTAGAGGGAGAACAGTGACGGAGCGGCAGAGACTGGCACAACCAACCAGCCAGTACATAGATAGACCCCGTCAGAAGACCGGGGCTGTGTTTAAAGGGGAACTTCATTTATTGTTAGTGGAAGTCTAGTTTTTTAGTCAAACAATTATGTGAATTATGGAGTCAGATTACATTTTTCTCATAGACACAATTTTATAATAGGTCTGAAGTATCTGTTCTAAGGCATGAGCTGCAAACTAAATAGAATAACACTGGTTGAGAGCTTAGATGAAGGAGTTCTAGGATTTTATAACAGTTTAAAAAATCAGTCTTTATCTATTTATTTTTGAGTGACTTTACTGATTTATAATGTAGTGCGTAAGGCAATATCTCATTTTTAGTGAGGGGCACAAGCCCTTCATGTTCTCGACATGTCACCTTTTGTGAAAATAGTTCGTATTTTCCCTCTAGTTTAGAGAAATATTTTATCATATGTTGGTTCAGCAGTGTCAGCCAAGCCTCTAATCCTAGAATTATTGAGATGCATTAACCAAACCAGGGGTATTGTTTTTTCGCAGAAACAATGATGCATAATACCATGACTGAAGCCGTTATTGAAACAAGTAAACTATTTTTGTACTAGTGGCAGGTTTTTAGCGAATATGTTTTTATACCATACATCAGATGATATTTTTGTACGCCTTAAGGGTACACGGAGAAGTTATGTTTATTTAATGCAACGTTATGGGTTTTACATGTCCTGTTCATAATAGACTAATTAATCTCCTCCTTTGAGCATGTTATGCTCAAAGGAGGGAGTGTCATGATTATACAGATATGTTGATTTCAGTGACGTAGTAGTTAATAAATAATAAAAGTGTTTAACAACAACAACAGGTATGCCGAGGTTTGGGCCTTCTCCAAGGAGGGAGTGATCCAGCTTTGGGTATCAGATCAATTGAAGTGTATGAATATGTCAGGACTCTGAGTAATATTATCCAAGTCTTGTCTACACAGGTTCAGAGAACTGCAGAGACACCAGACGAGACACCAAAAGAGACTCCGTTTCGGCCAGGTGATTTGGTGAGGGTGAAAGTTCACAAAAGACAGTGAGATTGAACCCAGGTGGTCGGAACCGTGAGAAGTTGTAACGAACTTCACATGCGCTCCGGTTTAAAGGTAAAGATAAAAGGAGCAAATTGACACCACCTCACACATTGTCACCCTTCACTGGCACCTTCCAGAAATTATTGGAAGTTAGGACTGATTTGGCAGAGCTGGAACAAAACAATAAATAGAAATAAGAAAGAAACAGCTCGATAGATGAATTGTCTTTAGATTTGTATAAATAGTACACTAAAGTGAAAACCTATTTTTTGTTTTACACCTGAAAAATAGTCCAATTTTAGAATAAGTTATTTTTGTACTCATAATTTGAATTTTGTAACTGACAACCATGGAGAAAATAGAGATTAAGTCGAGAACAAAGCCAAAGCAATTGTGGGGTCCACTAGGGATAAGAGTCAGAATAGTTTTGTTGATTGTGCTCATTTCAGTTGGCACCTTTCTGGTTGGAAGGAGAGTACAATATCAAGTAAGACATGGATCCATTAGTTCACTCAGAGAGAATGCCCACATCACTAACAAAACTCCAGCTGTGTTTCAGAGACTTTCACTTATCCCCAGAGCCAAAAGATCAGCTGAGCAACGAGAGAAGTTGGAAACGCTAGTCCCTTCGAGGTTGCCAGGTGAGGAGGTTATAATCAAGAGGATTTACCCCCTCTATATGCAGTTATTGGATCAAATTATGAGAGGGGTTTAAGTGATCGGGATATGTAAGTGATGGGGATTTACAGATTAGGGGAATCACCAAATTCACTGGATCCATGTTTTAGACTGTACCATAACACCCCCTGATAAGTTATGAACAACCGATCGGTGACCTATCTGAGCAAAATTATTTAAAATGATTACAGTAGAAACAGGCTACCAACCCACAAGTACAGCTTTGTACGCACAAACTCTATGAACAAAATTCCCCAGATAAATAACAGTGAGATTTAAAATGATGGAGAAAAAGTGAGGACGTTCTTTTATAGTGTGTGAAATATGAGGTTCCTAAAAGAGTATTTGGGGTAAACATGTTACAGTGGGTGAAAGCAGTGTTTTGGGATATGGTAAAATTATTAGTAGACATTGATTGTGTTTAGAGGGCGTTTAACATCTAAGACAGATAGTATGATTAAGAGAATAGAGTGGAAGGGATTGGATTTGTTTTTCCTCAGTGTGTTAGAATTATCAATAGGTGATGCGTCCCGAGATCTCTCTCTCTCTCTCTCTCTCTCTGTGCCTGAAAGACTGCTACGACCCCAACTCCAGCAGACAAATGACCTCACCACAAGAGACTCCTCCTCCTCCATCCAGCAGTCAGAGAACTCGAGCTGAATCATCTTCACCTGAGGCATCCAAGACCAAGACAGCATGCTGAAAGAGGTATAATCTCATCGGTCCCTCAAGACAGGACATAAAGTTGCAAGCTGAGCTACGAGACTTTGCACAAGACATGAGAGCAGAAGAGCGAAGAGACTGTATAGGCAAAGCAGTTGTGCCACTGAAGAGAGTTGCAGCGGAAGGATTCGAGAAGACAGGATGGAGGAGACAGGGGCCAGCAGAACGTGAGGGGGTCGTGGCTTGACGACCAGAGGGGGAGAGAAGGAAAACGGGAGAGAGTTTACACATAAACACATTTATAAAAGAGGAAACTATTAAAGTAAAATGAGAGAATAATCCTAAGACACACTGAGGGTGGAACATGTTCAATCTTTTCATAATATAAACAAATTATTCTTTTAGAGATTCTTATTCATGTGTGAGTTTGGGGAAGATTTAGTTTGTTACAATATAGATCTACAGTTTAAAGGGATAGTTTTAGTAACCACTCTATGAAAGCAGACACATCTGTATGTGTATGGAAAATGTTAAAGGTAGAACTCCAACCAAGCCAGAGATGGTATTCCAACCAAGAGTATTTTTTTCACCATTGTAGCATAGTTATTACCAGAGAATGTTCAGGGGAGAAGTAACATTTGTTTGTCGTTCAAGATGTAGAGTTTTAAAAAGACAAGTGCTACCACCTCTTAAAGGTCATCCATTAAACCAGATGACCTGACATTTAGAGATGTTATTTAAAGTAGAAACATATCTGCCATAAGAAAAATTCCTAAATTAAACTACAAACCAAGCCAAATGACTTCTGTTTTTAAGATCCTTGATAAAGGAGGGAGTAATTATCACATGCTCGGGCACCCAAAGTTGCACACACTGTTAAAGGGATTTAGCATAGTTCTTTAAGTAGATCAGAACTGAAGAGTAATTAGTATAATGAGTTAGTGATTAGTATGATGAGTTAGTGATATTACACTGGTGTTCACACCATTTCAGGGACTTTATCACTGCATTAGCACAGACCACCAAAGGTACTGAAGTAGGAACTTTCAAATTATGAAATTCTGCAACTGTTGTAACTGACCAAAATCTTCTCCCAGAAATGACTCTCTGGAATGCCAGAGTAGATGTTTGGTGATATCGAGAAACCAAAACCTAGTATTTAGTCTTGTCACAGGATTGGACTGGGACCTCTGCACTAGCACAGCCAGTGATGTTTTTATGTAGTTAATACAAGGATAGCATAGGGACACTAAGGGGAGGGCTAGATGTTGCAGTTGCATTCCATGTCCTAACGTACAAATTGATCACGACGGCCTCTTCTAGAGGACATATTACTTTCATACCTTAAAAGGTATGATAGAAAGGAGGGTACATTTCTCAAGAAGTAACAGTTACAAATGCTAGCAGAATAAGACAACCTACCCCCAGAAACAGAGATGGATGTAGATGATGAGATTGTCCAAATCATGTGAAAAGCGAACAAGCCAAAATGCTAAGATAGAGTGAATCCATTTCAAATTACTTTACACTATTCCAAGATAGTTAATTTGTATTCTTTATTCTTGTATACTATTCTAAGATAGTACATTTTGTGTTTTTTATTACTTTGCACTATTCAGAAATACTCTGTTTCTGTGACACTTTGTAAAAACAAGTGCCTTAACACTGAGCGTGGTATGTGAACAGTTTCTGTGAAAGGAGGGAGAAAGAAATGTTCCAATACCAAGCCATGCTGCTATTTTTAAGAATGATATTGAATGTTAACACTAGAAGTTATGCACAAGGGAACACTTTTATGTTTGAGGCACAGTCAAAGTATTTTATATTTTTATAAAGTTGAGGTTATTGAACCATTTCATTTTGACTGTATGTTTTTTATATGAGTTATGTACTATGTAAATTTCAGATGAAGAACTCATTGATTTCAGTATTTTGTACACACTTTTAATGTGTGTAAGGAGGGACTGTTAGTAATTTAAATCAATGTTTTATGGCATAATTTAGTTAAAACATGCCATCAGTTTAAAATGCTGATTTATACTGAAAAAACAGAAGTTTTCGCACAATCTCTGATGTCAAGCTTTTATTGTGAAAATACTTCCGGTTTGACTCCAGTCTGTGTTTATTTTGAAAAGCTTTCCGGAAGTAATGTCCGAAATTCTAACAGTAACTTGACCACAGCCGCCATTGAAGAGGAGGAGCAAGATGAGATATATATGCAGGTGACCGAATGCTGTGGGGGCCTCTTTCTCCTCGGCCGAACACTGCGTGAAGGAAAGCTGCAGCTCTCCTCTCTGAACGATCCTGCTTGTAACATTACCGTGCCTTTTACTATATTAAAGTACCACCATTTGAAACTTTAGCCGAGACTCATTGTTCTCATTATTTAACCAGTTCTCTCCTGGACGCAAGAAAAACGAATAAGCTAATAAGGGACACCGTACAAACGTTTAGATAACAAAAATATCTTTATTCTTTTAAGCTTTAACTGACGTTTTTACAAATAAAAAATATACATGCAATACAAATGTATTGCACAATAGCTGTGCTTTATTTTAACTGCAGAGCTATGCCTATGGCAAGCTATTAACAGGCATTACACTGTGCCTTGTCTTTTTCTTTTTTAGTGTAGTGGAGCCTCACTTTAGAGCGTTTATCGCAATCTATCTTTGGTGTTATGAAGGGCGGTGCCGGCCTTCAGCGTACCGAGCCGGCTGTCAACTTCCCGCTGACGACCGGCCGTTCTATGATTCTCCAGAACACACAGATGGCCAGTCCGCCCTTACCCTGTATTTCACTGGGTCACCGCGGCGCTGCGGCGCAGACGGACCCGGTGGAATACAGGGTCTACCGCGTCTAGGAACCGTTAAGCAGAACAGAAATTGTGTATTTTGTATGGGTACCCGGTACCCGACATTTCTTATCGGTTCTCATCTGGAACCGATTTTCGGTTCCCAACCCTAGTCCTGGATCCTCTATCCTGAGTTCTGGATTAAGTCGTGGACTTCGGGTCGTGGCTAAACCTGTCTCTGCGGTCCTGCCTGTTGAAATCTTGGTAGTTTCATCCTCTTATTACAGACACATGCAATTCCTAACATTCGGTCTACCTACTGTTGGAGCACCACCCAGTGGATGGTTGAAGGTTTGACTCTGCTCCGCGCCGATCGTTGATGAGTAGCCTCTGGAAGGAAAGGACTCGAACACCGAGGTCTGAGATCAGCAACAAGCTGAGTTTACTGGTAAAAGCAACAATACAAAATACATACAAAATACAGAGTACCCCGTATAAAATACAGAGTACCCCGGACTCAAGTTCTACCACCGTGCGATATACGTATCACAGCAGCCAGTCAGAACAAGAGTATCCAGTATTGAAATGTTACAGTATATATACACATAAGCGGGGAGGAGTTGTGTCGGTTGCTCCTCCCTTCATATCTTCTAATTCGTTGTTCACTCCTGGGCCACCCCCACGCAGTGAGTCAGCAGTTGTGGACTTCGTCTGGTCCGACCCCTCTTCTTACAGTGTGTGTGTGCAAGTATGACGTCTCTTCCAAAGAGCACGTCCTGTTCTGAGTGAAACAGTCTCTCTTATCAAAGCTTAGTTACATTACAACATTTGATTAGGTCAGCTGAGACCCCCTTTGCACTGTAAAACTCATACCCTACACAGAGCAACAGAGAAACAGATAACACCTTATCCTAACTTCCTGTTGTGTCATCAAACCCCCTTGCAAAAACATCTGCTGATCACTCACACACATTCAAAGGTCACCCCAGGGATTTGACCTAATCAGTCAAACCACATGACATGACATTTTCAGAATACAGCTTACAGTCAGCAAAGTTAATACATTTGATCTCACAATTTCCATAACAGATGTTTCACTATATGTTGCACATAACAGGTATAGTTGATCAATTATTATTTCGTTGTACAACAATCAAACAATAATGAGAAGTTACATCACCTACTACCCCAGCAGCCAAACAGTAGCAACAATCATACAGCATATAGCCACTGCAATGAGCACACACACCTTTGATCATGTAGCCCACAACACAACATGTCACATGTTTATCTCTTTGAATGAATACATCTATTGATAAATCAGAAGGACCATTGTCCCTCTAACTGTTGTTGAGACAATTCAGTAACACACATTCATTTATGGAATCTCTAAATGAATATAGAAAATACGCTGAAGTAAACTTTTCTAATATAACACAATAGCTGGAAACTGTGAACACCTTCACTACCTATGCTGTAAAATGTATTATCTCTTCGATTTACACACGGCATCTATTGCACGTCTGTCCGTCCTGGGAGACCCCTCCTCTGTTGCTCTCCCCGAGGTTTCTCCCATTTTTTCCCTTTAAACTGTGGGTTTTCTCCGGAAGTTTTTCCTTGTACGATGTGAGGGTCTAAGGATAGAGGGTGTCGTTTTTCTCATACTGATATTCTGAACAAACTGTGCTGATGTATTAGCTGTAAAGTATCTCTACTGTAGGGTATTTTTATTATATGTACAGCACTTTGGCTCGACCAAAAATTGTTTATAAATGTGCTATATAAATAAAACTTGATTTGATTTGATTTAGGGGGGTCCGGGGGCATGCTTTTAAATGTTGAAGTTAAATGCATCAATCGTGGGACTAAATCTATGGATACATCTCTCAACATCCATATGAACAGATTTACTTTTTCTTTCAATATTTATTTGAACAGCAAGTGGAGGCAAAAGTGACTGCACCCAAAACAATAAACCTGCTAGCTAAGCTTTATTTTATTTATTTGTTTGGCCCTCCGGCCCACGCATAGCACCGGCCCACCGGTATTCCCAATGGCCAGTCCGCCCCTGGTCGGGGGTCCAGAATGGTAAGTATTGGAGCTGTTGAGAACACCTTTTTCAACTTCTGGAAAGCTTGGTCTGCCTGGGGAAACCACACAAACTGAACAGAAGGAGAGGTGAGTACATGCATAGGTGCGGCAATAGAGCTAACATTTCTAACAAACTTCCTATAGAAGTTTGCAAATCCAAGGAACTGTTGGATTTTTTTCCTGGAAGAGGCCACAGCGCTCACTTTAGCAGGATCCATCATTACCTGGTCAGGACCCAGGATGAAACCCAGGCAGATCAAGAGGAACAAGAAGATCCCGCACACAGTCACAGAGTCCGCTGAAAAACATGTTGTATAGTGCCTCTTCATTCCAACCACTGTCCATGGCCAAAGTGCGAAAATCAATGGCGTAGTCAGACACACTCTGATTCTGCTGGAAGATCTGTGTCAGGGCTCCGGCAGCTTCTCTCCCCGGTGTGGTTCGGTCAAAGATTTTTTTTATAGTCTCAGTGAATACTTGTAGTGACTTACACACCGGAGAATTCCGTGCCCACTCCACCGTAACCCAGGCTTCCGCTCTTACCGTGAGGTGGGACACAATGAACACCACCTTCTGGATCGCTGGGGAAGGCAGCAGGCTGGCAGGTAAAATGCAGGTCACACTGCATTAGAAAAGGACTGCAATTACCGGATTCGCCTGAAAACTTTGCAGGAGGAGCAAGACGAATCATTGAAGTTGGCATGGGAAAATCAGCAGTAGTCTCTGGGGCTGGAGCAACCACCCCGGAAGGAGCGGTGGGCATACTCTCCAAACGTGTGAGCATACGATGGAACTGTTCAGCCATGTGATTCATCTGTCGTAAACGCGCCAATAAACTCACTCTGGCTGTCAATCAGGGCCTTCACACCCTGGTGTATGGCCATCATGTCCTCCTCATGGTGCCGCAGGCGTGTGAGCAAAAAATGACTTACTCAATACTAACTTAAACGCACTCTACCACAGATATCAACTGGATGAATACAAATAAACAAGGATAAAAAACTAACAAATCTGACGAGACACAACACATTCCATCACTAAGACAGCCATAAATGCTCTCTCTTTTTCTGTCTTACTTCCTTTTACTTTGCCTTTGTCCACAACATTGTCACCTCCCCTTCTTTCCTTTGTTCTAGCCCTTCATTTCAACATTTGGAGAATATCATCGAAATCCATGTCATAGTTCACTACCAAGGACCTCGCTGCAACAAAATGTTGGTTAAAGATTATTTTTTAGAGGGAAGTACCCAGGGCCCAAGAGTTCAAAACTTTCAATCTCCATCAGATCCGATCAGATTTTGAAATCCCATTTTTTGTAATCCAGGATCAGACAAGTCGGCCAAATGTTGTCCCTGGAGTTCAAAGCAATTCAGGATAGGATCACCCTGATCCAGATTACGACTTTTCAAGATGACTAGATCCTGAATATCAGTGCTTTAATCCTACCGAGCGCCATCTAGTGGACATGAAAAATAATACAAGGAAGACAAGAGACCACATTGCAGAGACTTCTATTGTCCGCAATTACTTTTGAAAGGTGATGACAGATGACAATTTTTTTTGTTGAAGATATTTTTTCTTTAATCTAAATTACATTTGTGATTGACAATCTTTGTTGTGATACTTTTATGAGCATAAACATTTATGTCATCAACATTTGGTTGAAAACAAAATAGGCCACCACAAACGTGAGCAAAAATGGAAAAATAAAATGTATTTCCCATGAAGGCTAAACATGGTGTATTATTTCAGTTAACAAACTTTGCCATCTTATTTATATTGAAACATATTTTAAAATAAATTGTACAGTACATTTTGCTCTGGTAATCCACTGGAAATCCACCCCTCTGGTGGGATCAGGATAATCCTGTTTTTTGGGATCACACTGATCCCAATCCTGTGTTGTCGGTTTGAACTCCCCATTTTGAAGATTTGATCCAGATTAAAGCTTGGATTGGATTTCCTGATCTGATCGGATATCAAAGTGATCCTAATCCTGTTTTTTGGTTTTGAACTCCCCAAAATCCAAATCTGATCTGATCAGATAGGGATTAAAAGTTTTGAACTCTTGGGCCCAGGAGACAAAACACATGCACAAGATTATTTAGAAAGAGATAAGGGAAGTCAGGAAAAGGGGATAAGGGGATGTCAGTAGAAGGAGATGTAGGGAAGAAGGTATGTAGGGATTAAGGGTCAAATTGACGTAGGGAAGGAGGGACATAAAGTCAAAGGGATTGGTTGAAGGGATGTTGGGAGCAGGGTTCCGTTAGCCGGTAATTACCATTTTTTAGCTGGTAAAATGTAATAAAAACCGGTAAATTCAAAACCTGCCGGTCAAAATGTCCGATGCTCCGATCGATTGGCCGCCGATCATTATCGGCCGATATTCACTCTTAACCTGTTAAGCCCGAGAGCCCCCGGTACAGATGGCCTCCTGCAACATCTTGCAGGAAACAGTGTCTGAGGGCATGTTCATTTAATAAACTATGAATGTTTTATATCCATGTAACGGAAAGAAACTCATCCAACTGATCATTTTAATTTCAAAAGTGGTCTTCAATGGCATTAAAACGATAAAAAACGATGCTGAAGTTAATCCATAGGTTAATCCAATGTGTCTGTGTCACTTTGAAATGATTTCTGATAATCCATAAGCAATAAACCTGCTTTCCCGTTTCTGGAAGCCAAAGCTAGAAATAGTTTCACTCTGACTCAAAACTGCGTCCGCGAAGCCCCCACCTTTTTGTTTTACCATGTGTGTGTGTGGGGAGATTCCCCTCCGATTCTATTGGCTCTAACGGTCAGAAAGAGATGTCAATCACCAAAATCGACCAATGGGTTCCAGAGAAACGGTAAAACCCCCATTTCCACCCAAATCACCTCAGAGGTGGAGTTTCTTTTGCTAAACCTCTCTAAAAAGGTCAAATGTCACTTGTTTTGCATCAATCTTAATACAGGGTACTTATTATATGTTGTACCTTGGATTCCTAAAGCTTTTAGTCTACTAACCCATCATCCAAGGGTAGTTTTCACTGTAAGTAAAACATAATTTTTGGACGGACACTATAATTTACAGTTTTTTACTATGTTCAATCTGAATTTTCTTTAAAATAAAAAACATCTATATTGATTCTGACTTTTCTACATCCAACTCACAGGTTTATCATTACTTTGAGAAAAAAGATGATTAATTTAACCCTTTTAGAAGGGAAGATATGGTAATTTGTTCTGGGAATGTCATTTTCGAGCCTGAGACCTGAAAAACAGGCTCAGGGCTTAACAGGTTAATAGTTTGATCTGTGCTCTCTATAAAGGCCGATCAGGAGAGCTGGATCTGATCGATATGAACATAAACGCAAGTGAAGTGTAACCGGACGCGAGAGAGAGATCAGATCAGCTGCTGAGTCTGACCTGAAGCCCCGCCCACTGTTTAGCGCGCTGCATGAGAAACTGGTGGGCTGTGGAGAGAGAGGGAGGGAGAGAGGAAAAGAGAGGATCCGTTTCTCCCGTGTTATTATTCAAAGTTAATTTAAACGTTTGAATAATGTACTTCATCTACTACAAGTAGTTTCTTTGAATGTAATAATTATGTTGTTTGTGGAATCATTTATTGAAAAATGATATAAAAAAAACATAATCTTTCGTATGTTACGATTATAAACTGAAGCAATATAAAAATGACTCCCATTAACTGAGTTTTAAACATCAGCATATCCGGTCCTAGTCCGGTAATTACCTGCTAACGGAAACTCTGCTACACAATTCTTATTCTTATTATTGAAACATGACCGGTAAGTTTCAAATTTGTCCGGTAAATTAAATTCTGTCCGGACATTTGACCGGCGAGAAAAAATCCTAGCGGAAACCCTGGTTGGGAGGGAGGGACAAAAGGCCGTAGGGATGTAGGGAGGGAGGGATGAAAGGATACTGGGAGGGATGCAAGGGATACAGGGTCAAAGGGATGAATAGGCAACGGAATGTAGGGAGGGACAGCAGAATGGACGAAGGGATAGAGGGAGGGATGAAAGGTCAAAGGGAAGTAGGAAGGGATAAATGAGGGTCGAGAAAGGTGAAAGCAAGGTAAAGCGGGAAAAGGGGCCAAGGGATCTACGGTGGGAAGAATGAATAGAAGGATGTGGGTATAGACGAGGTACGAAGTGGAATTAATGAATGGAAGAAAGAAAGAGGGTGTGTCGTGAAATCGGAGATCAACAAGCCCCGATGTGTCGACAGGGTATAAGTAACTTTGCAGGTAATTAGGGATGTGGTTGAGGCGTGGCCCTAATCCCAAAGCTAAATTAACCAACTTCATTTATTGAGATAAATAAGCACCTTCTAGTTATCCACTTCATACCATTCATCTGTTTAAATCTCACCTATATCTATTATTAGAAAAACTGTATTTTATTTCCCTGTACAGCATTTCATTTTACATTCTATTTTTAGCACATCTTATTCTCTTTTACTTGTATATATTTAACTTCTCTTGCATTAGTCTTGCAACATTCTCTTGCATTAATTTATTTTCTACTCTGTTTCTTCTTGCACTATTTTATGTATTTTATATGTGGGAGGCTGTGGCTCAGGGGATAGTGCGCCGAACTTCGAAACAGGGGGTCCCACTGCAGTCAGCATGTCGTTGTGTCCCTGGGCAAGACACTTCACCCCAAATTTGGATAAAAGCGTCTAACAAGTGAAATGTAAATGTCATGTATGTTGCATTCTTGGTGACTCAAGATGTTCATTGCCATAACTACGCTGTAGCTGTGCATTTGACAATAAAGCCTTTGAATTGTTATGGTTGAGGTTAGGTATAGTTCATTAACTATTTCTGGTCCGTTTAATGTTAACACTTTTGTCAAATATGCTTCAAATCCATTTATACGGTTTTATATTTTAACCCTTACACGTAGCATTGGCAATATTACTCAATATCACTGATCAAACATCCTAACATACGTCTTACAGTGTTAGTGAATACCTGCAAATCCTCCTGCCCTCCCTTCTTTGCAAAGTATGGTGGGTGTTCCAGCCGGGAGATGGTTAGGTCCATCTGGAAATGCTCAGAGCGCCTCGTCTCGAAACGGCTGCCATCACCTCTTACAGTATTTCACTGTTTTATGGACATGACTAGCTCTGGGTCTTGTCTCCCTTTGGAGCTTCTTTGGAAACATCACCCAGCGTTTTATTTACAACCTCAGAGCCAGGCCTGTTCCCCGCTGTGGGAGGCGAGTGTACAGTGAATATTCTGCGACTCAGGCATATTAGCTCGCAGATTTCAAGAAAAGAAGAAATGCTATGTCCTATGATTTTTGTGCTCAGCTTTGTTGGAGGGCCCACAGACCTCCGAAACATGGGTACATTTAAGTTTACAGTACATACGTTTTCTAACTTTTTAAAGACCAAAACATTGCTACGTTTGATTTTTTTGTTGTTCAACTTGACTACTCGTGAAGATATATCAATAATTTATTTATAATTGAAAATCCTATGTGGAAGAGCTGCTATACATCTTAAAAATTGTAGAAGAGCTTGTACCTTGACTACTCTTTGAGTCTCAATATAGAAACTACCTGGTTACCAAGCATTCTAACACTGCACTAAAGGGAGAGGACAATGCACTACACGAGACAAGGTAAAAATGAACAAAGGCTTTTACTCAAGAGGTTGATACAAAAAAACACAAAATGCTCACTTAGAGGTTCAAAACGTGAAAAACACAAAACGGTCACAAATACACAAATGCTGGAAGTTAATTTATCTGAAAGAGCCGGAGAGGTTACTACAAAATAAAACAGTAAGTTACGACACAAGGCACAGGAGCAGACTTGAACTAGATAAATATACTTGTTATAAATATAGACACCATATCTCACTTTTGCTCACATCTGATTAAATAAATAAAACAGCTTTTTAATGTGCTGATATATTTTTGCAGTGGGTAGTAAAGCCTCCAACAAGTTATATAATATTTACTTATCAGTACCATCACATAACATTTCCTTAGAAATGTGTTAGGTTCTAACACCTTTAAATTGAAGGCCAACAATGACGGTTACCCGTTGATTCCCTGAGGGTAGGATGTTGTTTATGTGTGTGCATGTGTGTGTTCTAGGGATGTGCATCTCCATCACTGAGGCCGATGCGATGCGCATCTCGATACGTTGCCAACGATACGATACATTAACGATACATTTGAAGCACCGGGCGATGTGATACGATACGATTCACCCCTGTTGCGATACAGTTCGATACGATTTGATTCAATATTATGCGATTCGGGGCAATACGATGCGATTCAACACCGTGCAAAATAATGATACAATTCAATATGGTACAACAGAGGATTTTGTTTTATTCCTTATTGACCAGCATTAACAATGTGCAAAAAACAATTACCATATAGCAATGGCTATAAAACTACCAGACTGATGTACATAACACTCATTCAGTAGGCCAACTCACCAGTGAGCAGAAAGCAGCGGTTTCTATTATGAACATATAAAGAATACAAATAACCTTTCAAAAATAGGTCTAATAACATTTCAACTATTATTGGCAGTCACAGGCTGCTGTAAAAATAAAAACCACTCTCACTGACATAACACCTCACTGAGTGATTTAACTCATATGTCTAGCTTGCAGGTTTTTCTTCAGGAATATTAGTTGATCAACATGATCAGGATGAAGCAAGCTGCACTTTGCTGTCACTATGTCACCGGCTGTACTAAACACTCGTTCAGAGGGTACACTTGTTGCAGGGATGGACAGGTAGCTCTTTGCCAATGTTGAGAGCAATGGAAGATCCACTTGTTTTTTCCACCACTGCAACACATCACCACTCTGTACTTTAAGATTTCCTCCTTAGCTCTCTCCTTTGTGGTCTTTACTGGTGATCTTGCAGGGAGGAAATCACCGAACAACTGGTCCAAGGCCGTCTTCTTCATGGGAGGTACATCATCTAGGGAGTGGAAAAGAAGAGAAGAGAGGATTTTTAGATTTAGATTACAAAAATGATGACATACAATATTATACACCCATTTTCAAATCAATACACTTTTATAACTTTTGGCACAGTTCCTATCAAAACAAACCTGTCTCTTCTTCCTATCTGTGGGGGCTCCTGTCACCTTCTGTTTCAGCTGCCTGGTCCTCATTCAGAGTGTCACCTTCTGTTTCAGCTGCCTGGTCCTCATTAAGTGTATCACCATCCCCTGCCTGACAATAATCAGCACAGATGAGCTATTAGATTTCCTTAAACTAAACAAATAAGCGTCAGTTAAGTAAGCCACAGGTAAATAACAGTGAAAGTGAGACAGACACTAGCTACAATATATTGAGCAGTATATTCTTACCTGTCCATCCATCTTCACCACCTCTGCTGTTATCCTCAGGAATATCATGTCCTTAGTTTCATTGTCATCCAGGAAAGCCAGGTCTTTGAAGCGGAGATCCAGTGCTGAGGCGTAGTGGAGGAGGTCTTGGAGATATGTGTAGCGACCATCAAGTCCTGTCTGAATCGCTCCTTCATCTGGGAAATGACCAGTAGATCGCTCTCATCTGACTGGAACTGCCTCCGTAGTTTGGTCTGGATTGGGGAGATCATTGAGATGGTGGGGTTTTTTTCCTCACTGAGGAGTGTAGTTGCTACTTTCAGTGGGGACATCAATTTGATGACCTCTGGGATTAATGTCATGTCATCCTCTGTCAGGCTGGCCATGGCTTCTCCCCTCCTTATCTTCTTTGACAGCAGGGTGTTCAACACAGCAGGCTGCTGTTCCCAAAACGCTCCAACATGTCCAAGGAACTGTTCCACCTTGTGGAAACATCATGCACTAGCTTGTGGTGAGGCAGGTGTAACTGGATCTGCATTTCACAGAGAGCTTCAGTTGCTTTTGTGGAAATAAGTCACCACCTTCCTCATTTTAACCAGAAGCTCTGACACCCTGTCCACCTTCAGGGCTTTTTGGGAGGCCAGGTTTAGTGTGTGCGCGATGCATCGCACATGTGGCTCCATCTGTGCACCAACTCCAGCCAGTATCATGTTTCTAGCATTATCTGTGACCAACGCTGGATTCTTGTCTTCAATTTTCCACTCACGGCAAACTTCTTGCAGTAACATTGCTAGATTATTTCCTGTGTGGGCCTCGTTGAACACTCTGGTCTGCAGAACATGGTTTTGCAATACCCACTCGTCCTTAATATAGTGTGCCGTGCCGTGACCGTGACATATGAGTCAGTGGCGCAAGACGTCCAGCCATCAACTGTAATTGCAACTCTTTGGGCATTGCTCAGCGAGTCAACTAACTCTCTTCTCCCTTTGTCATAAAGTGCAGGGATTTGTTTCTCGGTAAAGAACCTCCTATTTGGTACATGGTACCTGGGCTCCAAAATGTGGAGGAGGTGCTGGAAGCCCTCATTCTCCGTGACACTGTACAGCTGGATATCTTTACAGATAAAGAAGGCGATGGCGTCAGTTATTGCCTTGGAGCGGGTAGAACTGTTAGCCAGCGGAGCGTGAACAAAAGTTGTGATATGCTGCTGCTCACCAGTCTTGCTGCCGCCAGGGATAGCCGGGTTAGCTTCAGCTGAATCCGAGGAGGATAGGGAGACAGCCGCAGACGTACTATTCACCCCATGTCGCCTCTTTAGGTGCGTCGCTAAATTCGTTGTACTGCTCGTGTATTTTATAGCAGCACGGCATTGTTTGCAAATTGTTTGTGATTTATCAAGTTGTCCGTCATTTTTGAAGAATCCGAAGTGTTGCCAAACGTTTGATTTATATTTATTTTTCGGTGCGCTGTGTATTTCTTTCTCCTCGACTTCCATGCTTGTTGATAACTGGCTCTCGGGCACAGTAGTGGCGAAGCAAAGATCAAAGGTTGTCTCTGCAGAGTGCTGACACGAGTGGATGAGTGGATAATATTATATATATGAATGAATCGGTTTTTACCGATGCAAAGAGACGCTACAATCGATGCATTGCGAGTTCAACCCAAACTGTAGCCGATGTGCACTCTTTCAACCGGTGCACTCGCATCTTGAACGTTTACTGTGTAGAATTTAGGGTATGAAAGGATGCGCTTTGGGTGTTTGTTTGCATGTTATTCAGTGTGCGTGGTTATAATCCGTGCACCTCTCAGTCACCAACACTTCACTGTGTGTGTGTGTGTGTGTGTGTGTGTGTGTGTGTGTGTGTGTGTGTGACAGCAGCCCCACTCGGCCAGCTGACAGGCCACTGTCTGATTATAAAGGCACTTTACTGGTATTAATATTAATGCCACTCCATTTTATTCAGGATGTCTGCCTGCCACTCCGATGAGACTGCACTTTACCGCTTTAAATAGTGTGTGTGTTTGACAGGAGGTGTGTGTTTGAGTGTGTGTACATGCATACTGATTTGTGTGTGTTCGCCTGTGTCTCTCCAGCATAAATGCAGTTGTCAGAAAGAAAAAATACTTCTAGTCCATTAGCAGCGAGGCATTTTTTTAAACTTGACCCCACTCTTAAAAAAGATTATCTTCATTTCTCACCTTCGTGTGTTCCTCTGAAGGGTTTCTTTTGCTACCGAAACAGAATACAAATTATTTTTGGGACAAAGGGTTTGCTTGCAAAGACATACAAAGTGTGGAGGGAAGCATTAGTTCAGATCAGAAGAAATAGGGATTTTGTTGAAGAGGACTTATTATGCTTTTTGGGGTTATCCTTTCCTGTAGTGCAGTGGTCACCAACCTTTTTAAGCCCAAGATCCCCGACCTCGGCCTTGGTGAAAGGCGAGATCTACCTATTGCAGAATTGAGTGAAGAAGACAGCCCAGACAGTACTTCCAATTTGAGGCCTTTTACAGTATGTAGGCTAATTGCATCTGAATTACATCAAATCATTTGGTGCAACTTCCAATTTGATTAAACCAAGAACACAACATAACTAACATGTCAAAAACTATAAATATATATATTTACATCATACCTATCATTTTAAGTTTCATTCATTCCTTCCTTACAATCCTAAATATAAATGTATGTAGCTTATTTTCCATTTGTTTGAACGAATGAGTACATTATTTTGTTGACAGCAACAACAACAAAGAAACAAACAACATCTTGCAGTGAGCAGATAACATAAAGTGCCATTAACTGTGAGGCTTATCCACTGAAGCTTCATGCAAGTGCAACATTTAGTTATTTTAACACAATTCTTACAAATTCAAAATTCTAACAACATTCTTTATCCATCCGTACACCATTGGTGCGTTCACACCGGACGCGATGCGAATGACGCGTTCGCGCGGTAGCCAATCAGCGGTGAGGATCTCAGCCTGCCTCACTGACATTGAATCAGAAAACCAAAACATCAGCCGTTAGCTGTTAGCACTCTGAGCTCACAGCTCCTCATATCTGTTCAGAAACGGGACAAAAGTTAAACATGTACAAACACACAGACTGTCTGTGTCATGGCGAATACAGTCACTGTTGTATCTCTGTCTGTATCATGTTGTTATGAGTGTTGACTGAGCAGATACAACGTGTGAGGATCTGCGGTACTTCCTCCTCCCCATGTCTGTGTTTGTTTTGTCTGTGTCTGTCTCCCTGGCTGGGCGTGGTAACCTACATTCAGATTCCCACCAACTCACCTCCTCAGCTGCTGCTCATCTCACTGATTGCCACACTCACCTGCACCTGCTTAAAACTCCGGTTCCCATCTTCAGACTTCGCCAGTTATTCGTTTATTCTTCAGTGGTAAACTATCGTCCAGGCCTACTCGTATCATTCCTAGTTACCTTTTGGATACTCCGTATGATAGAGGAGCTTTTTCTAATCCTGCTTGTTTTTCTATGTTCCAGATTCTCACGCTCCAGCCGCTCAGCCTGCCACGTCCAGCCAGCCCTCCTGTTCTGCCCAGCTCCACGTCTTCCTCGTATGTTGGTTCCTTCCGCTTCTATACAGTGTCGTGGACTAAATAAATCCTTTTTTGACACTTCACCACCGTCTCAGTAGTAGTGCTTGCATAGCGGGTTCTCTCTCCAGTCACTTCTCACAAAACCTAACACAACGTTAGTTTAGCCTGATCGATCCGATCTCCATTCAGAAAACATGCATTTAAAAGGTTTTTCGCCTGCCGTCTTGTCTGCACACTTGTCACAGCATTAATTCATGGTTTTTACTAACTGGTATCAGTATATAGTTATTCCGGCATCATTCTGAAACGTGTATTACAATTAAATCACGGTAAAATATGTTCATTTTGTTGTAGTTCGTATCTACCATAAGTGCAGTGAGTTCAAAAATATGCAGCATCAATTGAAGAGTTTGGTTCCAAAACGCGATAAACGCCACTTTTGAAAAAAATGAGTTTCCGCCAAAATCAGTATTGTATTTCGTCCGTATTGAAAAGTCAATATTCAATTTTACGCAAAACGCGATATCCGCCGTGTTATTCTGTCCGGTTTTCTCACTTTCTTTCCAAACAGCGACAAACGCCTGTCTCCCTTCTCTACAGAATGCGATACATCCGCTCAACCAATCACAGCGCCCATTCCACGCACCTCAACCAATCACAGAGCATTCCACGCAGTGTACACAATAATGGCGGTGCCCTGAATGTACCGGCTTTCGTCATTATCTACTTCAACAAACAATAAAAACATGAATAATTTTGACGGCATTGATGAACCTGTGGTGGTTTCTGCGGTGGGGAAGAAACGCAAGCCATCGAAATGTAATCATGTACGTGAGGAGATTAAGAAAATGAGGCACTCGGGAGGAGGAAAAATGCCAGCTGTTGCTTGTTGTCATTCTCATACAAAAGCAAACTTCTGTCACGCAGACACATTGACCACAGGGGATCTATTAAAAAACTTTCAGTGTTTTTACTCTGGATCCACTAAAATCGAGCAGGATCAAGTCCTTTTGCAGCTGATCACTGTCAAAAAAGTTCAGCGGAGACGTCCAAAGGTTGTCAACAGCGATATGCAGAAGGATAGAGAGGTCACTAATGATTATCATTTGCTGACCGAAGATCATCCCACAAAAAATCCTGTCTGCAAGGCCACCTTTTGCAGCGTTTTGGGTGAGTTTAATTTTGATTTACGAATTATATTATTCATACAGGACTGCCTGCTCTTAAAACGTGTTGATCATTAAACGACGCTATGTTGATGTGATAGGCTAGACTACACAGGCTAGATAATGACAGCTTAATTCACAACAAGCACATCACTGGCTTTTCAATGCAGCCTGATGTGTAGCCTAGGTTATATCATGAAGTGAACGAGGCACAGCTAAGCTTTTCTGTTGAATCTTTAATGTTTATGTTTCTTGCTATTTTGTTTACATGTTAAAATGTAGCCTACTTAAGGAATTAGTATCACTTAGCCTATAGTTGTCTGATGTATTGCTTGGGCACAAATGTCCTAGCCTAGTTGGCTGGTCATCTGCCATTGTTATTTGATAAATACGCCTACTGCAAGTTGAATTAATGTAGAAAAGTAGGCAGTAGCCTAAGTAGGTACTTACACACACAATACATTGGCTACATAAATAGGACTATATCAGGCTATAGGTTTGCATTTAAAATGTATGAATAACTGCTATTTAGTTGTCTGATGCACTGCTTAATCACAAATGCCCTTCTTGGCCATGTCATCTGTCATTGTGAATGGATACTGTGAATGAAAAAATTAAGCAATGGATGAATTAATTAATTATTTAATGTAGATAGATAGATAGATAAATAAATATATTGATAAACTTTAATGCGTTAATTAAGATTAATTAATTACACAAAAATTAACGCATTTTAATCACACTTATTTTTGCACCGCGGAACGTTTCTCACTGGATGAGTTTCAGGCGTACCGATTATACTGGAGCACCAACTAACGTGCATGACTTCAGACAACAACAAACCACAGTGAACAATTCAAACACGAACGAAGAAGCTGATGAGACCGCTTTGGTTGGCCCCGTGGATGGGAAATGCTGTTTTAAAAAACGGACGGATGGAAGCGTCGATAAGAGCACGGTTGTGTGCAAATTATGCAAAAAGGAATGTTTTTGTCGGACGTGAGCCCGACTCCGAGTACAAGGACCCACACCCAACCCACCCACACTCAACCAGATGACTGGTTTCAGGGCACAGATAACTAAGTCCACGTCTGAAAAAATAACCGGCTCACTGGCTCACTGGATTGCACTCGACTGTAGACCACTTGGAGTGGTAGAAGATAAGGGGCTGCAAAACACTGTTGGTAAATCAACAAAGTCTGTTATGGCCTCTGAAGCAACAGAGAGATGTTTTCTAATAGTCAGGGTTTCCAATGTTCTGAATGTACTTGAAAGTATTGTGTTTTACTTAAAAACAAAGTGTTATAGTTTACAGAAGGTCTACCTACCTATAGGCTACCTGAATCTCTGAAATGTACTATATTCCTAAATATGCTATTGCTACACTTTATGGCAAAAATTGCACTTTTCTGTTGGTCTTGGTTAAGTACCACCTTGAAAAAAAATAAACAATGTTTTGTTGCTTAAGCTTATGTATTCAGTCATTATTCAATGGTATACTAAAATTCATGTGAAAAAAAATGCTTCTCACTGTTATCAGGTCAAATATTTATATGCGATTAAAAATGCGATTAATTTCGATTAATTAATTACAAAGCCTCTAATTAATTAGATTAATTTTTTTAATCGAGTCCCGGCCCTAATAAATACATAAATACATACATACATACATACTACAAACACACCTACATACATACAAACAAAATGTCATTTTTCTGTCATTGCAGGTATTGGCAAGGATCGTGTGTCTCGAGTGGCAAGGTATTATGCACTCAACGCTACAGCCAGACCAGAACTCAGGGGTGGTGCTCGTAAGGTGGCAGAAAATGATGCCAAGAAGCAGCACGTGATGGATCACATTAAAACGTTTACATGTAGGGCTAGCCATTATGGAAGAAGGGGAGCACCTGGCCGGAAATACCTACCCTGTGACCTCAGTGTGAAAAGAATGCACAAGCTATTCGACCAACAAAACCATGATGTAGTCAGCTACTCCCTGTATTACACTGTTTTTCGACAGCACTTCAACCTTGGATTCGGGCATCCTGCCACAGATGCCTGTTCTTCATGTGCCAGGTTTCAACCAAGAGTCAAGGACCCCAGCTTGACTGAAGAAGAGAAACGCAGTGAGTCTGCATCCTACATCCTACACAGGAGACGAGCACGGGTGTTCTATGATTTGCTGGGGCAGGTAGATCATGATGCAGTGACCCTTTGCTTTGACATGATGCCGAATTTGGTACTCGCTAAAACCGCCATAGGTCAGGCATACTATTCCAGACAGCTCTACATGTATCTCTTTGGTGTCGTTATTCACCATGGGACGGGAAGTAAGCAAGCAGTGGATGATGTTCATCTGTACACATGGATGGAGCATGAGAATAGAAAAGGTAGCAATATGACTGCTTCAGCTCTGGACCACTGTTTACGTCAACAGTTGAGTGGTGCTCTTCACCTCGCTCAGAGGCTGCGATTGTTCAGCGATTCTTGTTTTGGTCAGAACAAAAATATTAACCTGCTGTCCATGCTGTTTTCCTTTATGAAGGAGGCCTTTCCAAGAATCAGTGCTGAGTATGTGTTTCCTATAAGGGGGCACCGTTTTCTGCCCGTGGATCGTGTGTTTGGGAGGATTGAGCAACAGGTTAGAAAGAAGGATACCATTCTTATGCCAGAGGAATACTACCAGATGTTGCGCAGTCATGGAAATGTACACGTCTATGGGCAAGACTGGGAGGCTTATGATTTCAAGACAGAAACACAGGCTTTTGTAATGTCACAGAAGTCATTTAAGCTAAGTGAAGCAAGAATGCTGGAATTCAGGAAGGAGAAGCTGGGATTCAAGGCTGTGTATAGCGGTGAATACTGATACCACTCAGTGCTGAAGAGAGGAAATAAGTGGGAAAACTTCAAGCCAAGTCAGCTTCCCAAAGAAAGCACAGTGAAAGAAGCAAAAAGGAAGGATGTCCTGAACTTGCTCTCTGAAAGTGTGAGTGACAATGTGCGTGCTGTGGTGACACTGTATTAGGGACATAATTCACGTTGTGTTATGTTGCTACACGGACCCGTTATGGGAAACACCGGTAGCGTCGAATATGTCATTCCTGCTAGCTATTCACACAGAGCAGATGTATATTTCCCTGTTATGTCAAACAGAAATAAAGAGTGGAATTCCATCTTAAATACTCCGCCTCCGACTCCCTTGTACCGGCACCACACTGGTGACCCTGATTTTTCCGACGAAGTAACCCGGAAATTTAACGAACATGACTGCTGCATTCGTAAAATTGCCGGAGTTCTGGGAGCACGCCGCGGAGGCCTGGTTTGCACACGTGGAGGCACACTTCGCCTGCAAACAGGTCCGCGACGAGGATTTGAAATATTACCAC
This sequence comes from Gobionotothen gibberifrons, assembly GCA_943591055.1. Taxonomy (NCBI): domain Eukaryota; kingdom Metazoa; phylum Chordata; class Actinopteri; order Perciformes; family Nototheniidae; genus Gobionotothen; species Gobionotothen gibberifrons. The sequence goes on along the minus strand of CALSBZ010043327.1, from coordinate 8,580 downwards.
GTTGTGGCAGCGCTGGGAAGCTCCACTTCGTCCAGGCTGGTGGGTTTTATCGCTGCTCCCCCTACCTTTGGCAAATACGAGGCGGTGAAGGCTCTTCTCCTAAAGACATTCGGCTTATCGGCTAAGGAGAAGGCCCGCCAAATTCTGGACATTCGAGGCCTAGGGGACAGCAAGCCATCCCAACTCATGGAGAGGATGCTAAATCTGCTTGGGGGTGAAGATCCCCGGATTTTGTTCACGGAGATTTTCCTGAGCCACTTACCTCCCCGGGTCCAGACGGCGCTGGCCAACACTCCGATCGCAGAGCCCCGTGCCTTAGCGGAGGAAGCTGATCGATTCTTCATGGCTACACAGCAGCCCGCTGCAGAGCTGTTAGCCGCAGCACTCAGCGGCTCATCGGCTGTCATGAAGAAGTGGCGGAGCACTCTCCGGCGTGGAGACACCGGAGAGTGCTTTTTCCATGCACGGTTTGGGACAATGGCGAAGAAATGCATCGCCCCGTGCAGCTACAAATAGGGGCCGGCGCTCAGTAGTGGCCCTCAGCGCCGGCGGCACGGGCAGGCTCCTTTTTGTCAGTGACAGCATTTCAGGGAGCCTTTTCCTGTGTGACACGGGCGCTCAACGGAGCGTAGTTGCCACGTCGAGTGAAGACGTCACCCGTGGCGGGCACGGATCACGTTTGTCGACAGCTAACGGCGGCCCTATTCGCACATATGGCATGAGGACTATGTGTTTATGCATCGGTGGACAACGTTTCAACTGGGATTTTGTGACGGCAGACATTTCTTTTCCCCTCCTCGGGGCAGATTTTTTGTGTGCTCATGGACTTTTAGTGGACGTTAAGAACAGACGTTTAGTGGATGCTTTAACGTTTTCCTCCCTCGTGTGCACACTGGGCAGCGCAGCATACAACGGACTGTCGGGCTCGCTGGCGGGGGCGGACGCGTTTCTCAGACTTTTGGCCGAGTTTCCGGACCTGTCGCTGCCCACCTTTTCTGCGCTTTCCACCAAGCATACCATTACCGACGACGCCACTACGTCTGACCGCTATCCGGTGCTGCACATTCAGGACTTTTCGGCGCATCTGGCCGGCACAGGGGTGTTTTCAAAGGTGGACCTGGTGCGTGGATATCACCAGGTGCCCATGCACCCCCTGGACATTCCCAAGACCGCGATGATAACTCCTTTTGGTCTTTTTCAGTTTCTGCAGATGCCTTTTGGACTCAAAAACGCTGCTCAGACGTTCCAGCGCCTGATGGACTCGGTGCTGCGGGACCTGCCTTTTGTGTTTGTTTATCTAGACGACATACTCGTCGCCAGCGCTTCAGTGCAGGAGCACCTGGCTCACCTCCGAGCCCTTTTCACGCGGCTCAGCGAACACGGATTAATCATCAATCCTGCAAAGTGCCAGTTTGGGGTATCTGACATTGATTTCCTCGGACACCGCGTCACCAAAGGCGGTGCTGCACCTCTGCCGGCGAAGGTGGAAGCTGTGCAGGCCCTTCCTCGCCCGCTCACAGCCAGGTCGCTCCGTGAGTTTCTGGGGATGGTGACTTTCTACCACTGTTTCATCGCCCGGGCTGCAGACGTCATGCGGCCGCTGTATGAGGCGTTGAAGGGCAAGACCCCCGTCCAGGCGATCGACTGGACAGCGGAAGCGGACGTCGCGTTTGCCGGGGTCAAGACAGCGTTGGCTCAGGCGGCCTTGCTGGCACATCCATCATCCGAGGCCCCCCATCTCCATCACCACGGACGCATCGGACTATGCAGTCGGCGCAGTGCACGAGCAGTGGGTCCAGGGCGCTTGGCAGCCACTCGCCTTCTTCAGCCGCCAGCTGACGCCCAGAGAACGCAAGTACAGTGCTTTTGACCGTGAACTCCTGGGTCTTTACTTGGCCGTGAGACATTTCCGTTTCATGCTGGAGGGCAGAGAGTTTACGGCGTTTGTCGACCACAAGCCGCTCACTTTCGCCATGTCAAAAGTGGCGGAGCCTTGGTCGGCGTGTCAGCAGAGGCAACTGTCCTACATATCGGAGTTCACTACGGACATTAAGCACACGTGGCCGGGAAGTCGAATCTGGTCGCAGATTGCCTCTCCAGAGTCGTCATCGACGCCGTCCAGCTGGGTCTGGATTATAATCGCATGGTGGCGGACCAAGTTGCCGACCCCGCCGTCCAGGCTCTGAAGCTGGGGAGCACGGGGTTGGATCTGCAAAGTGTGGTGTTCGGCGACGCGGGCGCTACTCTTCTCTACGACGTCTCTACGGGCCTGTCGCGGCCTGTCGTTCACGCCGGTTGGAGGCGTCCTGTTTTCGAAGCGGTGCACGGACTGTCACACCCCGGTGTCAAAGCTTCCGTACGCTTGGTCGCGGGGAAATTCGTTTGGCTGGGGCTGAAGAAAGACGTGAGGACATGGGCCAGAGAATGTGTGGCTTGTCAACGCACTAAGGTGCACCGCCACACGAAAGCCCCGTTGGAGCGTTTTTCGGTGAGCACGTCTTCATACGCCACGACGCGCACAGAGGCCCCCTGCAGCACCCTTATGATGGACCTTTCTGGGTTTTAGAGCACGGGGACAAGCACCTGGTGGTCGACATGGGCGGTAAGGCCGAGCACGTCTCGGTTGACCGGGTGAAAGCTGCTCACTTGGACGTTGATCAGCCAGTGGTGTTGGCTCGGTTGCCGAGACGGGGCCGACCCCCAGCTTTGATTCCTGTCGGGCGGGGTGAGTCTGCTGTTCAGTTTCCTTCTCTGACGGAGGCCGCACAGGCGGAGGTCGCTGTACCGACTCCGGTGCGCAGGTCTCGTAGGGGAAGGCGTGTTGTTCCCCCCCCGCCACAGGGATTTTGTTTATTCGTGAATTCTGGGGGGGCTTGTGTGGTGACACTGTATTAGGGACATAATTCACGTTGTGTTATGTTGCTACACGGACCCGTTATGGGAAACACCGGTAGCGTCAAATATGTCATTCCTGCTAGCTATTCACACAGAGCAGATGTATATTTCCCTGTTATGTCAAACAGAAATAAAGAGTGGAATTCCATCTTAAATACTCCGCCTCCGACTCCCTTGTACCGGCACCACAGTGCCTTCTATGATGATGCACTCTCTCAGTCACAGATGAATGAGGCTGACTGTGACAGTTATGAAGAGTAGCTGCCCATTGTGTGCCAGCCTTTTGAGAGTGGCCATTCCACTCTTAATGAATGATAAGTTATTGAATGTTTTACACAGAAATATAGTTATATTAATTAAATGGATTTATAGTATGCACAAGACTTGTGCAAATCAGTTTTCAATCTTCTTTACAGTTCTTTACACATATAGTTATATTTATGCAATGGATTTATAGTTTGCACAAGACAATCGTACAACGTACAGCACTAATATGAATGTAACATGGCAAAGATGAATGTGATTTTGGAATTTCTGTGGTCTAATGTGATATTGTTGTTCTTGTTCTTGATGACATTTTCCTCACATGTAATGTTTTATTGTTGTAATGAATGTGTAGCATTAACAAGATGACCCGTTAAATACATTTTGGGAGCGATGATTGATGTACTTTTGGCCCAGTGCCCATATATACGTTTAGTATTGACCAAGTTCAGAGGTTTTCACATGTATCAACTTACTTACTGTTATGTATTTTTGCACAGTTTCAATATGAAAAATACAATGGATCTATTGCATTTTGGAGGGAAAAAAACGTGTCATGGATTTATTGCATTTTGGGAAAAAAATGATCAGTTTTAAAAATAAAAATCAAATTCTGGATTTTAATTTTTAATTTTATTATAACCTCAAGATGCTATGTGAAAGTTTGAAACAGAAAATAGTGGTTTTCACTTGCCACTTTTCTTGGTAAAGAAAACACATTTTTACTCAAATTAATCAAAATGGATTTATAGCGTTTTGGAACCAAACTCTTCAATTGAAGTCAGTCATTATTTTTGGGAGCGACAAGGAATGTCTCAAAGATACGTCAATCAAGTGGCACCTGGTAATGGGGAGGTGGATGATAGGCTTACATCAAAAAAAAAAAAAAATGTTTTAACTTGACTGATTGGTGACCACTGCTCCAGTGTGTTCTATAGGTTTTTGTGCATGTAAATGGTCTGCAAAGGCTAACATCACAAAATTCCCCCCAGAGGGAGTTTCTCTCCCACACAATCCCCCCCTGCCTGAAATGCATCCATCTGACTTCTTTGTTTACTTCGGTAACATAATTATATCACTATGTAAGACTCGCAAATTGGTTAGAGCTACAACATATAGTGAGCAACAGATCCAGCCAACTAACCAATCAGAGCAGACTGGGCTCTGGTTTCAGACAGAGGGTGAAAAGAGGTGCTGCAGCACAGGCAGTATGAGAACAATGAAGAGCTTTTTGAACATTAAAGCATGGAGACATGTCACAGTCGAGACACTAAATAGGCCTACTAAATTAACCTGAAAATGAGCAGAATATATCGTCTTCAAACAGGCCCTCAGGGTCACACTGGAGGGACACTTGGGTTTCATTAAAGTTGGTGGAAAGCCAGCATATTTTCAAGTGTGGACATGGTTTGAATTTGAAGTCTCAATATAATGTTGGAAAACTTTGAATGTGTGATTTAGTTTAAGAGCAGACAAAGAGTTTATGTATCAGACAACAAAGCTACTAGTGTTTTTTTTAAGCTGGTAGTCCCCTCCACACACACATATACATACACACAGCTCCCCTATGTGTATCTATCTTGTTTTTCTCTTGTTGTTGGTCATGGTGTAGGTCGTCCCCTCCTCTGCCATCTGGGAAGTCTCTCTCTCCATCCATTATGGTCGTCCGGGGACAAAAACCCTTCAACACCAGCATGTCCCACACATGCATGTAGCACACACACACATACGTTCTACCAAACACACATGTACACTTGAAATCCAAGACCTAGCCAGTGGGTATAACCAGGTTCCAGTTTCCGAGGCAGACCGGCCCAAAACTGCATTCTGCACTCCATTTGGCCTCTTTGAATGGAATCGAATGCCCTTTGGACTCTGCAATGCCCCCAGCACCTTCGGCGACCAACAATGCCAATCCCTGCTTCTGTATCTTGATGACATTGTGGTCTTCTCCTCTACTGTTAAACAACATCTAGAGAGGTTGGAGGTGGTGCTGGGGAGGCTGAAGCAGGAAGGTCTTAAGGCAAAGCTTTCAAAGTGTGCTTTCTTCCAACGAGAAGTGCTTTATTTGGGTCATGTGATTTCTGACCAGGGAGACTCCACCGATCCCAGTAAGATAGAGGTGGTAGCCAATTGTCCGCCCCCCACTACCGTTTCCAAGCTGCGGTCGTTTCTTGGCTTCGCCAGTTACTATCGGCGGTTTGTGGAGGGTTTTGCCAAATTGGCGGCCCCTCTACACAAGCTGGTGGCTGAATTGGGAGGCACCAAGACAAGAAAGAGGTCAGAGCGCCTCATTGCTGAGAACTGGACTGAGGAGTGTCATGGGAGCTTTGAGGCACTCAAAAACAAGCTCACCACAGCACCTGTGCTTGCATACGCCGACTTCTCCCTTCCTTTTATCTTGGAGGTGGACGCGAGCCCCTGCGGCTTGGGGGCAGTCTTGTCACAGGAGCAGGGTGGTAAAGTGAGGCCCATCGCTTATGCCAGCCGAGGTCTGAGGCCCACGGAGCGCAACATGACTAACTACAGCTCTATGAAGTTGGAATTCTTGGCGCTTAAGTGGGCCATGACAGAACAATTCAGGGAGTATCTCCTTGGCCAGAAGTGCGTAGTCTTTACAGACAACAAACCACTTCGTCATCTGCAAAGCTTGGGGCCACAGAACAACGTTGGGCATCCCAACTTGCCTCATTTGACTTTGAAATAAAGTATCGCTCCGGGAAAAGCAATGTTAATGCTGATGCCTTGTCCCGTCAGCTCCCATCTGGGGTGCAATACCTGGAAGCTATGCTCCCTAGTACCTCCATCCCCAGACCTCTACAGCAAGCACTGCTAGTGCCGCTGGGCAGAGCCACACAAATGACGGTCACAGCCTTGCCTCATCATACGCCATCAGACATCGGAGCACTCCAGCAAGCGGACCCGGTCCTCGAGGAGCTCTTGGTGTTCTGGAGGCGTAGGCAGCTCCCGAACAGCGATGAACGCAAGCAGATGTCTCGGCCAGCCTTGGCACTACTTCGTCAATGGGACCGACTAGCTGAGTGTTGCAGTTGCTTGTACCTGCTTCCTGCAGGTGCTCACTGAAGTACATCAGAGGCATGGCCACCAAGGTGTTGAAAGAACCTTGGTTCTTGGTGCTACTCAGGCAGCGGTGTTACTGGCCCGGCAGGTTGTGCAATGGTGCCAGTCCTGTGAGAGGTGCCAGGTTGCCAAGGACAACCAATCAGGGTCTCGTGCTTTCATGGGACACCTGCTTGCTTCTCGACCCAATGAGATTCTAGCCATTGATTACACGGTGTTGGAACCCACTAGTCATGGATTAGAAAATGTTCTTGTGATGACTGACGTGTTTAGTAAATACACATTAGCTTTCGCCACCCGTGATCAACGAGCTGCCACTGTGGCTCAAGTTTTGGTCACAGAATGGTTCTCCAAGTTCGGTGTCCCCGCCCGGATACATTCCGACCAGGGCCGAAACTTTGAGAGCACACTGATTCAGCAGTTGTGTGGCCTTTATGGCATTGAAAAGTCCTGCACAACTCCATACCACCCGGCAGGCAACAGTCAATGTGAGCGGTTTAACAGGGCCCTTCATAACCTGCTGCGTACTCTGCCTGTATCCCGGAAGCGGGAATGGAACTCCTGCTTGCCACATGTACTGTACTCTTATAACACCACCCCCCATCAGTCGACTGGGGAATCTCCATTCTTCTTGATGTTCGGGCAGGAACCGAGGCTCCCTGTTGACTTCCTGTTGGGCAGAGTCCAGGATCCAGTTGGTGGTACCGTCCATGAATGGATTCAGGAGCACCAGACCCACTTGCAGATTGCCTTCGAAGGGGCCAGAGAGAGGCTAAGAGTCGCAGCAGAGCGTAGAAAAAGGAGCCATGACCAACATGTCTGAGACACCCCATTGAAGGAGGGCCAACTGGTGTTGTTCCGAGACTACAGTGCGAGAGGTCGCCATAAGATAAGGGATATTTGGAGCTCTGTCGTGTACAGAGTCCTAAAACCACCGAAAGAGGGAGGCTGTGTGTACACAATTGCACCTGCAGATGACTTGAGCAAAGTCAAACGGGTCCACCGAATGCTGTTAAAGGCATTGGTTGGAGCAGCCCCCTCAAGTAGTTCTTCTGTCCCCGTCCCAACTCCTCATGACCAACCACTGTCAGAGGACGAGCTGCCATGCAATGGTGACCTGTTTGTATTGATGCCTTCACCCACCAGTACTCGGTTGCCTGTCCCACCATCTTATCTGGAAGTTGCTGAGGCCGGCCCTTCAGGGGTTCCGGCTGCAGTTCCAGAGTTACCATCTACCCGCTTGTCTTTTCCAGCAGCCTCTTACCCTGACGCTACCGAAGTGACAATACGACGTACAACACGGTCAACCGCTGGTCAGCATCCAAATTTGTATCGTCTTCCAATGCCCCTAGGAGGTTTGGCACCTGCGGCTCGAAACCCTCCTGGTTCAACATCTAATGCGGTTTCTGTTATTTTTAGACCTTGGAACTAGGTTTGGTACATTTAGCACTGATTGATCCATCGTCGGGGCGTCGATGCAAACAAGGGGGGTAGATTGTAGCAGGATAGACTGTTCAGCCCTATCACCACACGGGGCAACCTTTATAAAGAGGGGTCAGTGTCGCTCTTGCTCCCTCTTGCTCTTTGGCACGAAGGCCACTTCCGGGTTCCGCTGACGTGCTTTCTCCACTGGCACCGGTGAGTTTGCAGTGGCTGCAGTTTGTTGTACACCTAGCATGACAATTAGCCTGAATACTAAATGTATCGCTGGTTGTAGACCCTTGCAGGGATCCTGCAGCCCATGTCTGCTGCCGCTGTAAATGAAGCTCTCCGGCTGTGTGTTTGTTTGAACTTGGCCTGATCGGTAGGTAGACCTTCTGCTTGTCTCATTCTTAACTTAGTATTATCGTAACATCATCTGATCGCTTAATGTCTGCTAGGCTCTGCGCTGGAAGCGTGCTAAAGGACTGCTGTTTTGCCTCTACATCTGTGTTACATCCACGACTGCTCCGCGTCTACGAGTGTCGTGCCTGCCTGATTGAGTGTTGCCCGGACGGCTGGTCTGCCCTCACGGCTGTGTCTGTCTACACCGCCGGCTTGCCTGCCCTACGGTGCTTCACCGCTACACAACTGCCTGGCGGGTGTTGCTCTTGGCCTACATTGTCTGCCTCTTGGTATCACTGTGCCTTTGCCTTTGCCCGTCATTACAGGGCCATATTTTAAACATTGTTATCGCTGACCGTTCGATTAATCTCTGTTTATGATTTAGTTATTTCATTGAGTTAAAGGAGCAGTAGGTACGTTTGAGAAACCGCCTCAGTGCACAAAAATTCCAAAGTACACAACCGAAAATAATCCGCCCCTTCCTTCAGACTTCCTACAGAGCACCTCCTCCAACAC
>CALSBZ010043326.1:42930-59063 GCA_943591055.1 Gobionotothen gibberifrons | reverse complement strand
CTCTGTCTCGCTCGCTCACAGAGACTGTGTGCTCCTCCGTGGCGATGACGGCTTGTGTTAAAAAATAATAATAAACATATTTGTAAAGTGGGGGGACACAAAAAGGATTTCGAAAAGTGGGGGGGACTGTCCCCAGTGGAAATTACGCTATGCGTGTGTGTGCGTCAAGTGCAATAAATATGCAAGTTGCAACACACACACAGTAAAACTCTGCCCCTCATACGTTGTACAGTATAGGCTGGCACGACTAGGCTATGTGTTCAATGGGGCTGATGTGCTGTGTAGATTCTGCCAGAAGGAAAGGTTAAACTCCTTATGAAGCGGTGAGGTGCCGCTCCACTTTGCTTTTCTTCCAGACTGCAACGCTGGTCCCGCAAATCAAGCAAGAACGTGATTGGTCGATATTCATTGTGGGGGGTGGGGGGAGGAGCCGGGTGTTAGATATATATAGTGTTGTAGTAAGTAGATAGAGTTTGCTATGATTGAGGTTTCGTTTATGCATAGGGTAGATTCTTTTAATTACATTTCCTTTATTTTTGGTGTATTTTTTACATTTTGGATTTGCTTGGCGAGCTACTTATTGAGGGCTTGCGAGCTACCGGTAGCTCGCGATCGACGTGTTGGAGACCCCTGACCTAGGCTATATTAAATAGATAAAGGTGTGCTCTCTCTAGCTCTCTCTCTCTTTGTCCCGCTCGCTCATATGTCTGTAAATGATTTTGGTTTCAGTTGTGTGTGTGTGAGCAGGCTCGGATTGGCCATCGGGAGATTCTGGACTTTTCCCGGTGGGCCGCTGCTTTCGGTGGGCCGCTGGCTCTGGTATAGGCAGGGTTGGGAGGGTTACTTTGCAAATGTAATCAGTTACTGATTACTGATTACATGGCTCTGAAAGTAATCCGAATACAGTTACAGTTACGTGTATTAAAAACGTAATCAGATTACTTTTAGATTACTTTTGGATTACTTTCTTTTTCCATCACAGATAGTTATGTTTTGGTGAACAGGAGACACAAAAATCAAAAGGAAACTGAACTTGTTTTTACTGTTTTAATGGCTTATCAAGAGCACAACTGAAACATAACATCTGAAACGATGTAACAACATAATAAACTTTTTGGGGATGCAGCTTGGGATGTGAGGAGTGAGGGACACGGCTTAGAACGGGCGTGTCGCCTTCTGTCCTGCCAGTGTTGGCAGGACATGAATTAAAATGTCGAACTCCGACTTCATTTTAAGGACATTTCGGCCAGGGGTGTAGAGCTATATTTGTTTAAGCACCGGATCGGCAAAACAGGAGACTCTGTGCACCAGTCTGCCTTGATCTATGAATTAATGTCCGTGACACTCACAGTAGCCTATCTGCTGTCCACAGCTGTTTTATAGAAGGAAAACCTCCTTCACTTCATGAAATCTCTGCAGCACCAGGAGGCAGTGGGAGGGTTAACTCAGCCTCTGAGAAGAGGAGCGCGCAGTGCCTTTCACGCACCGCCTTTCACGCACCGCCTTCACTGTGTTTACCTTCAGAATCATAAGACGAAAGAGCGACCGCAGGCTGATGTGTTTTAACCACACACACCTCTACACACACACGACTTAAACGCAGACTTTTGTTCCTCCATGTTTCGCTGTTATTGTTTCACTGAGCGGACCCGCCCCTTTTTTTTCAAACGCTCCCTTTTTTGGTCCATCTGCGGCGGTAATAGTTTTTGTGCGCTGTGATGATTCGGCTGTACCTTTAGTAATGAATATTACATGTTGTGAGGAAATCTTTCCACCAATAATTCCAATAAGTAATCCAAAATGTATTCACTTCAGGTTTACGAAAGTAACTGTAATCAGATTACTCGTTTTTCAAATGTAACGCGAGCTGAATACAGTTACTTGATTTTTGTATTCCGTTACAACCCAACCCTGGGTATAGGTGGGCCGTGGACTTTCACAGCGCCGCTGCGCCGGTACCGCACCCGCCGCCGCAAACACCCGCCGTTGCATGTTATTGAATTTCATTATTTTTATTATATAGGATCCCTATAAAGTATATTCATTACTCGTTATTCTCTACTAATAGTTAATTAAAGACTGTATATAATGACTATTTTTGCACATCCCTTTCAAGATTTCAAGATTTTCTAAGGTTTATTGACATATCATATACACAAACGGTGTAGTTATGCAATGAATGAAAAACTTGGGTCGCAGGTTCCTCAACAGTGCATTTGTGTATACCTCCAGCAATGTTAACTATGTTGAAGCACTTATTTTAACTGATATTATACATATGTATTATACTCTTATAAGATGTATGTAGATAGTATAAGAAATGTGCAGAATATGACAGTTTAATGGTGGAGGTATATACAAATATTGATAGATGTAATGCACTGTTGAGGAACCTGCGACCCAAGTTTTTCATCTCCGGCCTTGTCAGGTATTGAACAATCAATAAATAAAGAACACAGAATTATTAAATATAGAACACATCATTTGTGTGATTATACTAAATGATTTACAAATAAACACCACTGCATATTTACAACTATTACACATGCTGATGTAACGCAAATGTTTCCAACTTGGGATCAATAAAGTATATCTTATCTTAAGATGATCGATGGCTACTGCCATATTTGCAAAAGTTGCCTCTGAACCTTGACAAGTGCATGTTTCAGGCTTATCAATGAACAACAGGAGGGGTCACAGACATAAGACCAGCTGTTAAATAAAGCTCTTCTGACCTTAGCTGTCATGTGGGTATATATTAATGCTGCCCATTATGGGCACAAGCAATTTTCACTCATTTATTAATTATATGTTTTAAATTTGAGTGTTTCCTATCCCCTAAACCTCCAGGTATGTACACAGTTTAATACTGGCAACTTCTTATTATGGGAAATACGAAAACGTCTTTTAAAACTACAACTCCCAGTAGAGACGTGCCATAGAATAGAACATGTTGCGAAACACACAATAGCCAGCATGTGTAGTTCTGGGGACGGGGTGGGGGAGGGGGGGGACGGGGTGGACCCGTTCAAATCCAGTTTTGGACAGTCTGCCGTGGTTCCATCCCATTTCAAGTGCTGTTCAACGCTCGGCGTAACCCTCTGAGCACACTCTCCAATCACAGAGCTTGAGGACTATTGTCAAGCGAAGCGGAGAGAATACTTACTTCCGGATGTAATATTCTGTAAAGCAAATGAGCTGCTCCGACCCTCGGTCCTGACGGACTCCAACTTGTGTTTATTAATCAAACAAATAAATAAACACAAGGATAATGATGTGTTATTGTTGACGGGGAAGGGGGTAGCAATAAAGATAACACCATTAAACAGTTACACAACATAACAGAAATAATATCGATAGCAGCGTCCCTAGCAACCACCTTGGTAACAATGAAAACGTTGTATAGACACAATTTCCTGAAGTAATCTTCGTAATAACTAGCAAATTAAAGATCATGTACATCCACTGCACACATAATCTGAAATAACAACTCATATTTCTCGCATCAAATGACATCAAAACGCATTTTAATGGCCAAACTAACCTTAAAATAGGCATTTTACACCAAAAATAAAACGAAGTTCGGCCATGTTTTTTTTTTCTGCAGGGAGAAATGTGAAGATCACGTGACATAGACATAGCCATTGGAATGAATGGTGAAAAAAAAAGGCGTTTTTGTAGAAATACTACGTCCTACGTTGTGGACCAACGTAGTTATTACACGTTTTTTTGTGAGACTGGGTGGACATTCTTTGGTTTGTACTTGTTTCACTTTTGTCTAGTTTCTGAACAGATATGAGGAGCTGTGAGCTCTGAGTGCTAACAGCTAACGGCTGATGTTTTGGTTTTGTGGTTCGCCTTGAAGATGACGTCACGGCAGTTCTATGCAGCGTCGCTCCGCCCGCCGAACAGTTGATCGCCCCGCCTACACTGCGTTACTATAGTTACTACCCCAGTACTAAACTGTAATGGAAACGCAGCATACACCAACTGTGGGTTTTCTCTGGAAGTTTTTCCTTGTACGATGTGAGGGTCTAAGGACAGAGGGTGTCGTATTGTCATACTGATATTCTGTACAAACTGTGAAGACCACTGAGACAAATGTAACATTTGTGATATTGGGCTATATAAATAAACATTGATTGATGGATTGATTGATAAAGTGAGCCTGGCCTACCAAGGCCTAACCATACCGTACTAAGCCGAGCGAGGCCCTGCAGTGGAAAAGCGCCATTAGTTCACAGGTTTATCCTGACACTTAAAGTGGACTGATGCCCTGTTGCCGTGACGTTATAAAGGTTGTAGGACAGCCTACCTATGAAGTTGTCCAAACTGTTGTATAAACATGCCTCTGGCTCCTGCAATGGCCCAGTTTTTGAGACAAAGATGGAGATGGTTTTGTGAAAGAGGGCCATGTCCCTAAGGGTTGAGTTGAGCAGTCCTCGGTGGGATGATGTCAGTTTCTTTTCCCCCGGCTCCTGATCCATTTGTGAAACCATACAAGCGTAACTGATTGATTTCCCTGAATGAATATAAAAGGAAGTCTCAATTTTAGGGTCTGAAACACAATTTGGTACATATTTCAGAACAACACTAGTTCATTTCACCATAAAAACAGCTATATTTAATAATGTGAAATGGTCAGCTTCATTCATTTGCTTCTTGTTAACTGTTTTGATAATTAGGAACAGTCACTTCCATTTCCCTGCTTTTACGATGCATGCTCATTTTACATGTTGAATAGGCACAGGCACTCAGCCATGCTCTACCAGTATGATATAGTAATGTTCATACATTAGGCCAGTTTACAGTGGCGACTGGTCATTAGGGGCAGGCACAGCTCCACCTACTGTCAGCAGAAATTATTTATAATAATAATTCAAAAAATATGTATAACATATGTTAAATATATGTTAAGATCATGTTTAGTCGTCTGATTGGTCTCTACATTGCGGCATGCAATGCATGCAATGTCCTCTCGGCGTGAGAGGATGCTGGCGCTGACTGTTCGCCGCTTCTCTGTCCGAAAATCTCGTCTTTCTTTGTGTTAATCTATTATTTTCTGACCACTTTCTACTGCTATAGTTTTCAAACTATCCTGTGGCTTTTGTGTTCTGATCTGGACATATTTGTTACACCCGATTGCCACTTTTGACGGACACTTTGTTTTTTTTATCCTGCTACACCTGCCATTGTAGCCCACCTGCTAACGCTGCTCCATCCATCAAATAACCAGCCCCATTCTTCGTCCTGCCCCTCCCCGTGGGCCCTGACTCTGGTTCTTTAAACCTCCCGATCCTGCCGGTCCCCCCATCTGCTGTAAAGGACAGCCCGCAAGCCGCAACTGACCTCTCATCCTGTCTGACGGCTGCCAACAGCTCCACTTTCAGCGCCGCTGGTCTACAACCATAGCCAGCGCTGTGCTAACGCTAGCATCCTACCGTGGCACTACGATGTTACGATACTCTGTCTCCCAACTTTTTAATCTTAATAACATTTCTGCGCTTCCTCTAAGCTTGTCTGTCATCAATTGCCTCGGGCTTCTACGCAGACCGAGGTATGTCCATAGAGGTTCCAAACGCAGATTTGTTTACTCCCAGTCCGGACAATCATCCATAACATCTATCTGGTCGACTAACCGCTTTGTCCCACAACTGTCATGTCATCTGAGCACCCTTAATACTCCATATTATACACCCACCACTGGTCCGTTACAATCCCAGCTGTACCGAAAACCAGGAGTGGATTCCACTGCCCTCTGCTCAGAGCTGGTCCAAATTCGTGGAGTGGATCCCACTGCCCTCTGCTCAGAGCTGGCCCAAATACCTGGAGTGGATTCCACCGCCCCCTGCTCAGATCAGGTCCAAATACCTGGAGTGGATTCCACTGCCCTCAACCACCAAAAATTGATAATAACACACTTCCTTCCACCTCCTCTCCGCTCCTCCCCCCCATCTCACGTTCCCCCCCGCACTGTCAACCTGGACAACCTCTTACCTCTTCAGCCTGTGACCACACCACGCCCCTCCCACTCAACTAACATTGCCCTCCTTAACATCCGATCACTCAAAAAGAAAGCCCTCATCCTCCATGAACTAATCTTGGAAAAATCCCTTGATTTCCTTCTGCTCACTTTAAATACATCACTAAACCCCGCCCCTCCCGCCGTGGTGGTGGCCTTGCTGTAATCCACAACATCCAGATCACAGAACTAACCCTCCCCTCAGTATCATCCTTTGAATTCATTGCCTTCAAAGCCCCTCCCTCACTGACAGTCATCCTCATCTACCGGCCTCCTAAACCTCATCCCTCCTTCCTCTCCGATTTCACTGAATTCCTCACACTCGCCTCATCCCTCTCTCAACGTCTGTTACTACTTGGTGACCTCAACATTCACATTGACTCACCCACCTGCAAGCTGGCATCCGAATTCACAACCCTACTGGACAATTTCTCTATCACCCAACATGTCACCTTCCCCACCCATGACAAAGGACACATCCTTGATCTCGTCTGCTCTACCAACCTCCCAGTGATTGACCTCCACCCTTGCCCATTTCCCCTCTCCGACCACAAACTCATACAATTCACCATTGCCCCCCCCACCCGAAACCCCTGCCCACCCAGAAACATCACCTTCCGTAATCTACACTCCATTGACCATAACCATCTCTCCGAACTGCTATCGTCTAATCTCCCCCTGGACGCAACCCTCAGCTCACCTGATGATCTGCTCAACCACCTCAACTCCACCCTACTCACCTCCCTCAACACTTTAGCCCCCCTTAAAATAAAACTGTTACTTTCAAGACCTCCTCACCCTGGTTCACACCCGCACTCCGTAAAATGAAGCAGCGAGGCCGCCAACTTGAACGTCTTTCAAAGAAATCATCCCTCACAGTCCATTACATAAGCTACAAACTCCATCTCAATGCATACAAAGATGCTCTTATTGCCGCTAAGTCTGCCTACCTCTCCAACATCTTCACTGACCCCTCCCGTAACCCCAGGACCCTCTTCTCCACAGTTAACAAGCTCTTCAAACCCCGTGCTGATAACCTCCCTACTTCTACTTCCGCTACTTGCAGCTCATTCCTCCAGTTTTTCGCAGACAAAATTAACGCCATTAACCACTCCTTCTCAGCTCCATCTGACATACAAGCATCTCCAACAACCTCGACCGCTACCATTTCTCCCCCCATCTCCCTTGACCTCCTGACTCCTCCTCCCCAGCGCTGCCTCTCCCAGTTCAACCTGGTTACCCCACTTGAAATACTCCATCTGATCGGTTCCTCAAATCCTACAACCTGCTCCCTTGACCCTCTACCCACTCCTCTCCTGAAGTCCTGCCTCCATCTTGCTAACCTTTTCAACTCCTCGCTGTCCCATGGAACCGTCCCCTCTGCCTTCAAAACTGCTGCCGTTACTCCAATCCTCAAAAAACCTGGTCTTGATCCCTCCTCCCTCACTAATTACCGCCCCATCTCCAACCTACCATTCCTCTCAAAAACTCTTGAACGCTTTGTAGCCAAACAAATTCACTGCCATCTCCAAACCAACCAGCTCTACGAACCCTTTCAGTCTGGATTTCGTCCTCACCACAGTACAGAAACTGCACTCGTCAAGGTCCTCAATGACCTCCTCACCTCTGCTGACACTGGTTCCCTCAATATTCTTATCCTCCTCGACCTGAGTGCAGCCTTCGACACCGTGAGCCACAACATCCTGCTCACCCGACTCAGGGACATTGGTATCGAAGGTATTGCACTCAGATGGCTCCAGTTCTACCTCACTGAACGATCCCACTTCATCTCCCTCCCCAACCACTCCTCTGCTACAGCCTCAGTCACCCAAGGCGTTCCTCAAGGATCCGTACTTGGCCCCCTCCTCTTCATCATTTACATCCTCCCCCTCGGTCAGATACTCCGCCACTTCAACCTGGACTTCCATTGCTATGCTGATGACACTCAGATCTACCTCAGCACCAAATCCCTCCATAACCCACCCCTTACCCACATCGATTCCTGTCTGACTGCTATTAAAACTTGGATGCAACATAACCTCCTCAAACTGAACAGCAACAAAACAGAACTCCTCCTAATCGGCTCCAAATCCACCCTCAGCAAGGTCAATAACATAACACTCACCATCGATGGCACCATTGTTTCCCCCTCCAATCAGGCACGCAATCTTGGCGTAATCTTTGACCCCACCCTCTCCCTCGAACCTCACATCCGGCAAACAGTCAAAACCTCATTTTTCCACCTCCGCAATATTGCAAAAATCCTACCCTCTCTCACCTGCCCCGCAGCCGAACGACTAATCCATGCCTTCATTTCCTCCCGCCTTGACTACTGCAACTCACTTCTTTACGGCATCAGCACTACATCCCTCAACAGACTCCAACAGGTTCAAAATGCAGCTGCACGTCTCCTGACGCATACCAAATCATGGCATCACATCACCCCAGTCCTCAAAGACCTCCACTGGCTTCCTGTCTCCCATCGCATCAACTACACAATTCTGGTCCTCACCTACAAAGCACTCCACCATCTGGCCCCCCCTTATCTCACAAACCTTCTCACTCCTTATCAACCCCCATGGTCCCTCAGATCCACCGCAGCCGGACTCCTATCCATTCCCACATCCACACTCTGCAGCTTTGGGGACAGAGCCTTCTCAGTGGCAGCTCCTAGGCTCTGGAATTCCCTCCCCCAAGATCTTCGCGACTCTGAGTCCCTCACAGTCTTTCAGTCCCGCCTCAAAACACATCTTTTCAACTCTGTCTACCCATAAGCCCCCCCCCCCTCTCAATCAACTTCCTCTTGACTGCCTTTTTTTGTTTATTTTATTTTACTATACTGTGAAAAGCGCTATATAAATAAAATGCATGTGTGTGTGTGTGTGTGTGTGTGTGGCTGCACAGTTTCACCTTGTGTCTGGGAGGGGACACAGAGCTGTTACATAAGCCAGCTGCAGCGCTGCTCTATTTATACAGCCTGGTCACAGGGGAGCACGGACTTATTGTACTGAGTACACTGTTATACTCAGTACTACTCGGAGTGTTCACACACCTTTCATTCTGCTCATGTGTCACCTTTATGCATATTTCAGAATCAGAAACAGGTTTATTGCCAATCAGGTTTACACATACAAGGAATTTGCCTTGGTGTACATGGTGCATACATAACACAGTTAAAGAAGATAAAAAATAAGAAAACAACCAAAAAACTATTGTATATTAAGATATAGAAAACTTTTCACATTCAATCTCAAAATACAATAAATTAGATACAGTATACTAAGTACTCAGAAAACTACAATTACATATGTGCAGTATTGTTATGGGAAGTGGAAAGCTGTATAGATCAGTATTTATATACACTGAACAAAAATATAAAGGCAACACTTTTTTTTGTTGCTCCCAGCTCGCATCCCTCTCATAAGCTGAAATCAAAGATCTAAGACTTTTCTATGTACACAAGAGGCCTATTTCTCTAAAATATTGTCCACAAATGTGTCTAAGGCCCAATCCCAAACCACGCCCTACACCCTACCCCTAGGGTTGGGTACCGAGAACCGGTTCCGAACCGGAACCGGTTCCAACATTTCGATTCCAACGGCATCATTTAGAAATGTGAATTTCTGTTCCGCTTTTCGATGCCTGAGGAAACCTACACTGTTTCTCGCTGCTCTCCTTAGCCTCCGCGGCGGGGCGGGAAATGTAGCGTTGTACCTACACTTCCTACAGCGTAACGTGGGACCAGGGCCGGCCCGTCGCACTGGCGTAGGGCGCCAGATCTGTGGAGGCGCTGCGCTGACAGCTCTGGGAGGGAAAGAAAATGTTTTGACCGTTGGTGCTCATCCTAATTTGTTGCCTTGATGTAACAACATTCATAATTAAGTAAATGTAACACCCTTTTCATCCCGGTTACACTTTTCATTTGCCCTGCACGATGGGCGCTGTAAGTGATGGAAATGGGGGATGTTGGCTTATCTGGCACCCGCAGCTCACAGCCAAAGTGCAAGTGAGCGTGGGAGCGAGCGAGGGAGAAAGGGAGGGTGCACCTGTACCAGCGCTGTTGTTATTAGCATCTGGTGCTACAGTAGCTGCTCTAACGGATATAAGAAGAAGATGTTTCTACAATGATGTGGAGGGAGAGTCCTCTCCAGTCAGACTGAGAGACTGATAACTACAGCTCAGTGAGGTAAAGGACTCTGAGTGTTTAGATAGTTCACTTTAGTCTAAGTTCAAACGGTTTGGTCACAATTTATGTAAACACATATTTCCAGGATGTGACGTCCACCCCCCATTCTATTGTGTATTCCTTGGATACTCAATTGATCTTTATCTTTTGTATTGTACGATTCTCTGGCTGGGGCGCCAGCTAAAATCTCGCCTAGGGCTGCAAATTGTCTAGAGCCGGCACTGGACCAGCCCCCCGGACAGCTGGACAGCTGAGGCAAAGATCGGTCAGAAACCCTTTTGGAAACGTGTACTCTTCACGGATGACTACCGGTTTTCATATCAGCATGTTGATATGCCACACCTGTGAGGTGGATGGATTATCTCGGCAAAGGAGAAGTGCTCACTATCACAGATTTAGACACATTTGTGGACAATATTTGAGAGAAATAGGCCTCTTGTGTACATGTCTTAGATCTTTGATTTCAGCTCATGAAAAATGGGAGCAAAAACTAAAGTTTAATTCATTAAGAGCACAGTGGGAGTTGTTGTACATGCCATTAAAAATATCTGCAACAATAACAAGAAGCATTCAGTAACATCTAGTATTGTCACAGTCTGCTCCCTCACTGACCTATTTTCTGCATTAGCATTTCTCAGTCACCTAGTCACCTGGTAGTCACACCCTGCTTCTCTCTCACACTCTGTTACACCCATCAGCTCCACTAGTATATAGACCCCCTTCACTCTCACCTCAGTGCCAGATCGTACTTCCCAGCATGCAAGTTTTTCCTGTAATACCTCCCAGATTGCTCTCCCGGTTTCGAGCTAGCCTGTCCCTGACCAGCCTGCTTCGCCCATTTTCCTGACCCTTCCTGACCCTGCCTGTCCCTGCGTCTCCCGTCTCGCCTATCCCTTGAACCCTCGCCTGTCCCCGACCAGCCCTTTGCCTACTGTGTGTGTGTGTGTGTGTGTGTGTGTGTGTGTGTGTGTGTGTGTGTGTGTGTGTGTGTGTGTGTGTGTGTGTCTCTCAACAAGAGCACATTCCTTCCTGGCAGCAGGAGTGCTCTGTGATCTACGCTCCTCATTCTGGAGCAGGTGTGTCTGACTATATTTATCATTCCTGCAACATGATTCCTCTCTGAGTCCCAGTTCCTCTGTGCTTTGTTTGAGTAGCAAGTGACCACAAACACAACGCCAGCTCTTATCATCTGACCCAAAGTGAAACAATTTCCCCAAGCCTTTCTGATTCATTTAGTCTCCATAGGATTTTGGAAAATAGCTTGAAATAAGGTCTGTGGTTGAAACACATTCAAGAGACGGATCACCTTTTGTTCAGCCAGATAATATCCACATGTCTACCCTACTTTTATAATTTTCGAATCATAAATCTAGTCGCAAGAAGCAAAATGCTAACGTTATGCTATAAACGAACTTGCTATTCAACGTCACGCCAACTTAAGATCCATATTCAAACATACATATTGTAAATGGTACAAGTCGAAGCGTTTGTTTGAACAGTTTGCAGGAGGCAGGTACTTGCTTTCAAGCAGAACAGGGCAAACAAACTTAGCGGGAGTGTTTTACGTGTTCGGTGTAATGACGTAAAACGGCCTGGACAACTTCTGTAGTCCTATTCAGCCACATGTTAACAACCATCGTTTTTCACACACGTAAACTCTTCAAAAATCACCAGCGGGGTCACTGCTGATGTAAAACGCCATCCTTTTCTAAACCACATCAAGGATTATTTCTGAAACAGTATGGAGCTTGTGAGACTGACCGTTGAGCGGCCCAGACCAAGCAAGGAGGCAGAGGCAGAACGTCCAAAAATATAACCCGACGTGGGCATTTATTAAAATCATGTGCACAAAGTTCACAGCCTCAATCCTGCTGTTCTCCTTGCACACATCCTGCAGCCACAAATATCTCACACACACCACCAGCTACAAGAAAACAGCACCTAAATACACACACACTAACAGACACAGGTGAGGGGGGAGCAATTAGACACAGGTGAGGGGGGAGGAGACAACCCAGGGCCCCAGGTGCACACAATCATCAGCCACAGACATCAACATATTATTTTCACCCTGATTACACTCAACCGCTGTCATCCTTACACCAGCATACATACTCTCGGCGCTCTCGCAAACTCCCCTATATTTTCAGGCGGAGCCGAGGACCCGACCAGCACCTGCCAGACGACATTCCAATAAATACGGTTTAATCAGTTAAAAAATACTACCTCAATAATTAGTATAAATTATGTGCAAATACGCAATGTTAACTGTCCTGTGCAATCACGCTAATAAAGTGCAATATTACCCGGCCCAAAGCCGTCAGTCCATAGTGACGAAGTTACCTTCGTCACAGAGCTCAAATACTTTTTCTCTTGCGGGTTTATCACAAGGTGAGTTCCTTTTTTTATTTCCTGCGGTTATTACCCGTCCCCTTGTGTGTTATGAAGGTTTTTATGCATGGAAACGGTCTGCAGAGTCAAAAACCCTCAAAGTACACCCTGTAGGGAGTAAAACTCTAACACAGAAAAGACCTCCCCAAACGCCTCGTTGGAGATTTCTCATTTACTTCCTGGGTATCGCTACGTAGGGATACCCAGTAGCCACGCCCAGAGCTATGGCCGCACCCTCTGCCAGCCTTTCACATAACAAAGCTTCCCAAACCTGTCCGCAATTCATGCCGGATATGTACGGCGTAGGGCACTGAAGAACGATGCTGTTCCTACTTTGTTTGGACCAGCGGGAGATTCGGGTACTGTTACGGCCCGTCCACACAGCAGCGTGCATTGTATCTTTGTGGTGGCTGAAGCTTGGGAGCAACGCGACCAACAACCAATCACATGAATCTCCCGCCCCGGACATACAAAGCAAAAAAGCCCGCTAGCCTGCTAGCCTGCAGCAGAAGCAGGGAGAAAAGAGAGGGGGAAAAAAAGAGTTAAAAAGTGTTCCACTTTCCTTCAGCAGCAGCAGCAGCAGCAGCAGCGGGGAGGCTCTCTCCGTGGTGCTGCGCACCTGCGGAGTTCCTGCGGTCTGGCTCTCCCAACATACACGCGGTTTGATTGGCTAGCAGTTGTACTGGCAGATTTTCATAAACGGGATTTGATTGGCTGACGCCTCCGTCGAAGATACAAAAGTTGAACATGGCTCAACTTTTGTATCTTCTTGACGCGAGCAACGTGAGCAAAGTGTAGCTACGCTCCCCACAATGCAGTTCGGTGAGGCGTGACGTCACCCCATTCAAGTGAATGGGCAGAAGCATTGGAAGACTCATCGCACGCCGCTGTGTGGACGGGCCGTTAGTAATTCTTGTACCCTGAGAGCAGGACAGACTGAAAAGAGTCAAGGGAAGCTTATAAAAATTAACAGTATTTAATTACACAAAAGATGCGGTGATGTACAAATGAAATTGCAAGCTGGAGGAGCTCTCCCCATGTGTTCGGTCAGTTGAGGTCAGGAAAAAGAGATTGATTCTTGGCTTGCTCTTCCTGTTGTCATCTGTGGTCTTCTCCTGTTGGCGGGCGTTGACGGGGGCGGGTCCAATGCAATTCCTGCCTTTTCTGTTGCTAAATTACATCATTCTGGTGTCTGTGGTTATTTAAACATTCCCTGATAAACGTTATTTCAGCGTCAATAAATTAGTGTTAATCCCAGTGTGTTTAGTGTACAACATCACATGACATTTCACCTTCAATTCACGGTTTCCAAACGTTAGCCACATGCTAATGCTAACCGGAAATGAAGAATTTTCAGAATAAAAGTGTTACATTAATAGAGAGGCGAAGTCCCTCCCCTTCCGGGAGCCTCCATGGGACCTTATTTCGGAAAAATTATACATTGAAGTCAATGGGGAGAGAAAGATTATCTTTCCATCCCGTTGTGCCACGAATTGCACATATGATTTTTGTCAAACTTAAACAATCATTTCCATATCAAAAAAGTCACAGTTTGTCGTAAAACTGTTGAAATATAAGACGCAACTAGAAAGACTACAAATCCCAGATCCCATTCTGGGTCGCGTAAGTGATGTCATAGGCGATAATGCTCCAAGTGGTTGCGACTCACAATTAAAGCAAAGAAGAAGAAGATGTCATAACTGATTAATTCCCTCCAATAAATATAAGAGATTGCTAACATAAATTAACTTTTACAAGATGCCTGTGTGCTTTGTACCAGGTTGTAATCACAACAGTAATCATACCTCTTGCTCGTTCTATTGCTTCCCATCTGATGAAAGGACCAGGAGTCGCTGGATCAAACATATCAGGTATTATACATGTTGTGCATGGAACATAGTCAAGTTAGCTACCTAGCTAGTAGCGAGCACGTTAGTTAGCATTACATTACTTAGCCGTGTAATTTGTATTAGCCTTAACATGAAGTAAACCAAAATGTTAAACAGTAAGAGTAGTCATGATGGTAAGTATTTCGTGAAACATTTGAAGAGTAGCCTACTACCCCCTTCACCGGGTGCTAAGGGGGCGGGAGCCGATGCTAATGTAGGCTAACGCTACATTAGCATCGGTGATCTTTTCTACTTAATGCTATCTGTACAAATGGTTAACATTGAACATTAAAAAGATCAGGCAGTTCAGGGAGAGTCGAAGGAAGGCAGGCAGGCAGCTTTGCATGACATTCTTCTGGACGTGTTTCATTGTGATGATAGTGAGGGTGAGTCAATCTGTTTGTTGGCAAGACAGTAGTTGAGTGATTACTGAGAGATAATTATTCAAAGAGATAATTATTCAAAGTTTTTCAAAGTGTTGTTACTTTAAAGTGTTGTTACTGACCTTTTTCTCTTTTATTTTCTTTACCTCACCTGTAACTCTGCTGAGACCTTGAGGAACATGCACACTGGACTGACCTGCTCTGGCAACTTTGGTTATGGTATATTATTTATATACATCAAAGGCACAATGCACCCCCCAGAGCTGCACCCCACATAGACACACATGTATTGAGTGTGATATTTTGCATAGGTCATGTGAAATCATCTTTACACACTTGAAAACTGTAGGAGCGGCAACTTGTTTTGAAAATTGAATTTTTAATATCCGATAATAAAGTTGATCTGTTTTCTTTATTCTTCTCTCTTCCCATCACCATTCTCTGTTCCTGCAGGTACTGCTTGCTTATCAATGCTCATATTTTACACAATATTTTACACAATTACAAATAAAGTCAATGTATTGTATGACATGAAGTTGTGCTTCATTCTGAGTCAATAATAAATTGATTCTGCCTTCAACTGCACAATGATTGTGGACTGCACCGACATCCATGTAGCTGCCCCCCAGTAAGATGAACCAAGCAAAGTTGACATACTCAATATACAGCTGTGCTCTTAAGTTTACATGAAGAATTTGTGAAATATTGGTAATTATTTGGAAAAAATGACTGTTGATGCAGAACACTTTTTTTATTTAGGAACAGTGGTCAGGTGAAGCCATTTATCACTACATATGTGTCACACATAAAAGGCCAAACACACTGTTTGGCATTTTAAGAGCTCTGTCTTACTTCCTCGCTCTTGGTCCTCTTCTACCTGGAAATAAAGACAACCAAAACACACACAAGCTGAATGTTAAAAGTGCTTCACAAGATAAATAGAAGAGTGCAGACTGTTTAAACTATGGGTAGGGGGACTATTTGGCAGGTTTAAATGATTATTAGTAATTAATATCATTTTCTCATTGTAGACGAGCAGACAGGGAGCCAGATGAGAAATGCAGAATATGCAGCTGGTCCAAGGGCCAAGTTTATTTGAGTGGACAAAAGAGAAAGGGAGCTTAGCTGTAAATCAGTCCACTGACCACAGCTACATCAAAGGGCCTGAGTCTGCAGGCACTGACCCCGAACTCTCCAGCGTGCAGTCCGCAGACACCGAACCTGGACCCTCCAGCGTGCAGCCCTCAGACTCCGACGCCGAA
>CALSBZ010043326.1:21712-41203 GCA_943591055.1 Gobionotothen gibberifrons | reverse complement strand
ATGGTTAAGACAGAATAATGACAACATAGCAGTCTAATGTTAATGTAAGATGAGATCATCCTCATATGTGACCTGCTCCATCGAAATCAGTCGCATTGACCCGAAGACACATTTTGAGTTGTATACACTGCTGGAAAGAGGAGATTCCTAGCTTTCTAATGATATCAGGATTGTTTTTGTACTCCAAATATTAAGCAAAATATGTCACATTATATAATGACTGTCACCGAGTCATCATTTTGAGAAAAAAGCCTTTAAAGTTTCCTCTTCTCTGGAATCCATCGATCTGACTGATTATTAGCGGAGCAAATGATAAAAATACTACGGAGGGAAGATATTTTCGTTTGGATTACTGGTCTGGGGGAGGCTCGCGAGTGTGTGTGTGTATACGTGTGTGGTTGTGTAATTTTGCATTCGTGTGTATTGTGTTTGTTTCCCGGGGAAACACTCACGAGAAACACCGGCTGTTGTTTTGCCTGCTGTGACGCCAAGTTACTCCGTTCTCCGCTTGTAATTATGCCGTTACAAGCTTTCAAAGTTGTATTTATCATCTGAATTTGCCGAAACAAGTTTAATATTCTGAAAGCCAAGCCTTTGTTTAATTGAAATCAGATGAAAACAAACTTTAACGAACCCTGCCGTGTTATCTATGATTACTATACACCTTACATTCATAATTTCAGCCGGAGGGAGGGGGGGCGGCGCTGCGGAAGAGCAGAGTGGCGAGGGAGAGCTGTCTTCTTCCCTTTACAAGCTTCAAAAATGTATTTATCGTGTGATTTTGGAAATAAAAGTTGCATATTCTGAAAGCCAAGACTTTGTTTATTTAAAATCAAACAAAACACCCGAACCCCGAAAAATAGTTTTTTACGCAAATCCACGTTTATTTTGAAATGAGCCGTTGCGACTTCCGTCTGATTTCGATAGAGCGGGTCACATATGTATTTCAGATAATACCATCAAGCAGGGAGAGTGAGTTTGACAATGAGAGAGAGAGCAGCCAGGCAGGCGAAAATGAAGGTACAGGAAAGGAAGGGGAGGAGCTTGGACTTTGCCCAAATCATCCAAATGTGAAAGTCATACCCAGTCAAACCCTATCAAATAGAATACTCTACTTTCAGGAGAAGTGGTTTGAAGATCATACATGGCTCCATTACAGCCCCTCTGTAAAAGGGGTCCTCTGTTTCTATTGTGCTAAATACTTTGCAGCACAAAAGTCTTAGCTTGCGTTAAAAGCAGATTCAGCGTTTGTCAAGACTGGTTTTAACAATTGGAAGAAGGCACTGGAGACATTTAGTGTGCATAAACACAGCCAGTGTCACAAATTAGCTGTGATGACTAGGATTCAGGAGCCAGAGCCTGTTAATGTGCAACTTTCACGTGAGCTTGAAAGACGGCAGCAACAAGCAAGAAGAAATCTGATGAAGATTGTTGAGGGTGTGAGGTACTTGGCGCGGCAAGGTCTGGCTTTTCGAGGCGATCAGAAGGAGAGTGGGAATTTAAGCCAGCTTCTAAAGTACAAGGCAACGGGCGATGCAGAGCTGACCTCCTGGCTAAAAGGTCCCCTCGATTTCACCAGTCCGGAATTGCAGAACGAACTGTTGAAGGTGATGGCCAATACAATCATCAAAGAAATTGTGTCGGAAATAACATCAATGCCAGTGGTCCAGTTCGCAATTATCATTGATGGCACCCGAGATATATCAGGAGTTGAGCAGGAGTCAATATGTATGCGCTCTGTCAATGCAGATCTACAACCAAAGGAAGAATTCCTGGGAATCTACCAAGTGTCATCAACAACAGGGCAAAATATAGCCAAGATGGCATGTGATGTGATGACGTGCCTACAGCTTCCTCTGTCTCAACTCCGAGGACAAACTTATGATGGTGCCGCAAACATGGCTGGACGATTGCAGGGAGTACAAGCCATTTTAAGGAAAGAACAACCGCTGGCTGTGTATTGTCACTGTGGTCCCCACTGCGTGAACTTAATTACGCAGGCTGCCTGTGGAGCCTCTCCACTAGTAAGAGATGCAATGGGTCTGGTCCATGAATTGGGGGGCTTCTTTAATCAATCTGGCAAGTTCAAGTTGATTTTCCAGAATATCGCAAAATCAGAGCATGGTTCAACTTTCACCTCATTGAAGCCTCTCTGTCCCACCAGGTGGACTGTACGTACCCCTGCCATCCGCTCAGTTCTCAAGCAGTATGAGTCAGTGCTGATGGCCCTTGAAGAAATGGCATCATGCAGCTCACCTGAAACTTCAGCCAAGGCCAATGGTCTTCATGGAACATTTCTTAAAGGGAACACTGTGCTCTGCCTTTTAATGGCTGAAGACCTGATGGGGGATTTGGAGTGCCTGAACACCTCCCTGCAGCTTAGGAAACAGACCGTTTCAGGCATGTTGGAGGCTGTAGACCATGTCAAAACAAGCATGCAGGTCAAACGAACGGAGGAGCATTTTGATGTATTGTTCTCGAAAGCAACTGCTGTGGCAACAAAGTTGGACCTACAACCAATTCAGATCCCTCATGTCCGCAAACCTACAAAGCGTTACACCGGTCAGGCTGCAGCCCATATCCATCCCGATGCCCAGTCCTTGTAGAGAGTCCAATTCTACAATGCCTTGGACACAGTGAAGACTCAATTCATAGAGAGGTTTGAACAAGCTGGATTCCACAAGCTGCAGCAGCTTGAAAATGTGCTGCTACACGGAGACATGGACAAGGTGGTAGAAGAGTATCCTGAATTGAATTCAAGACTACTGCAGGTGCAGCTGGCCATGTTTGGGGCTAATTACACCTATGAAACAAGCTCAGATGTTGCTAGCATTATTCGGGAAATGGTGCCAGAGGTGAGAGGTCTCTTCGGTCAGGTGGAAGCTTTAGTAAGGCTTCTGTTGGTCGTCCCTGCCTCTTCTGCAGAGGCGGAGAGGAGTTTTAGTGCCCTGAGGAGGCTTAAGACATGGTTTAGATCATCGATGAGTCAAACGAGGCTGAATAATGTGGCCATATGTCATGTGCACCAGAAGAAACTGGACAGACTGGACCTTGAAGGAATATGCCAGTCTTTTATCAGTGCCAACGATAAGCGCAAAAAGGCTTTTGGGTCCTTTACTTGAGGGTTGGGCTTTTTGGGCGGGTGTCTGGGAGGAAGTTGGGGGTCTTTTTGATTTTGAATGAGCGGCAAGCAGCTAGTGCGAGTCGTGGCTTTAAAACAAAAGGGCAATAAAGTGTTCCTGTTTCTACTGAAATTGCGTGGCACAGACCTTTCTATGGATTGAAATGCTTTAATGTGATTATGGTTATAGTTGTACTTTATTCATCCCTAATCTCTGCCATTACAAACAACAAAACAAGAAAAGCTAAACTAGATAAAATAGGGCGATGTAATACAATGCACAATTAGACATTATGGTAAAACATTTTAACCAGTTAAGCCCCAAGCCTGTTTTTCAGGTCTCAGGTTTGAAAATGACATTCCCAGAACAATTGACTATATCTTCACTTCTAAAAATGGTTAAATGAATAATCTTTTTTCTCAAAGCAATGATAAACCTGTGAGTTGGATGTAGAAAAAGTCAGAATCAATATAGATGTTTTTAAAGTAAATTCAGATTGAACAAAAATGTAAATGATAGTGTCCGTGCAAAAAATAAACCATTACTTATTGTGAAAACCACCCTTGAATGATGGGATAGTAGACTAAAAGCTTTAGGAATCCAAACTATAACATATAATAAGTACCCTTTATCAAGATTGATGCAAAACAAGTATTTCGAAGGCACACCTTTATATGATCATTATAGTTATACAAAATAAGAGAATAACAGAATAACAGGTATGAAATCATTCCAACTCATACTACAGTTTAAAAAGGGAGTGATTTGTAAAATATGCATGAAGAAAAAGTCAATCTGTTCAGTTCTGTTTCACATGGGTGTTGTTGAGATGTATCCATAGATTTAGTCCCTAATGTTGCTCTCAAAGTGCACCAGATTGATGCTTTTAACTTCAACATTTAAAAACAAATCTTCCCGGGGGAGCATGCCCCCGGACCCCCCTAGATGAGGTTAGAATGGCAGGAAATTAGTATTCAAATTTTTATTGAATTTTTGGTCCCCCCCAATGTTGACTCCATGAATATGGCCCTGCTCCGCGGCCTACCATATCCCAGGGTGCAATGCGCGCAGGGAAGAGTGAGTCTTCCGGTCTCCCCAGCAGAGTGGATTTAAAAGCAGCAGCAAGCGGAGGAATCACTAATAAATGTGAGTATTGGGTTTTAACTTACTTTAAATTAACTAACGTCACACACGTCAAACCCAAGGTGTTACGATGTGTGTTGGAAGCAGGACCCAATATGCAGATTCAAGTGACAAAAATACCTTTATTTCAAGGCTTACTAACAGACAGACAGGAACACTCACCGTTGAAACAAAGTCCAGAAACAAAAAACGAACCGACACTGAACACAGGGAAAGACAAGACTAAATACACAGAGGGGTAATCACAAAGGAGAAACAGCTGAGCAGGGGAGGAGAAACACAAGGACCACAGCTAAACATAATCAGACAATCAACACACCAGGGAGACTAACGAACAGGGAGGAAACAAACAGAAAGGAGGACCAGACAATATACAAGGAGGAAAACACAATGCAGAGAGAACAGCAAAAACCCAAACCAAGACATAGAAAAGGGACAAAGTACAATAACCGTGACACAAGGGGCATTAAAACGTACATTTTTGTTAAATAATACGGATACATATTTGACGCTAACTAGCTAGCTGGACGTACTGCACTATTGTTTACACTTCTTTTTAATTCAATTCAGAAGTTTACTAAAGTCATACAGAGATCTTGGCTCTGTTATAGATAAGTTATACTTTGTATTACATAAATAGACCAAAGTGAAAACATTTAGACCTGTATAGCCTACAGTACGTGGGATTTATAAAATGCTACCCTGACGTGTAGCTGCTGTTAGCTTTATTTATTTGTTGACATGTTCCAATTTTGTACTGTTTATTAAACTTTGGGACAACATTACAACCTTTGTATTCAGCTCATGCTGCTTTGAGGTAGGGCTAAAAGAAAAGCCTATTTTAAATATTTCCACCAGATTTGATCATCTTTTATTTAGGTTAAATTGTATTTAATTTATCCTAATCCCATAATAATAATAATAATAATAATAATAAGACAATCAAAAATAGACGGCAGCCTTTTGCTTGATGTTAGTTTGTGCAGTGCTGTCAAAGGGATGCAAGTGTGACTGTCATTTCATCTCTTTAGTTTTTTTAAACCAGAACAGTACATCATTTTAAATGATCCTTTAGGGATTGTTTGTCTGAAATGCTGAGAGTTACATTTTGCAATAATACTTTTGCAACCCTGTGTTTAATAATATTAATTCACTTTTTTCTTTTTCTCTTGTTTTTCTCTGTATTTAGGACAATTCTGGAGAAATGGATCTGCTGGAGAAGGACCCCTAATCTGAAAAGTGCACAGCGGATCATCAGGACAGAGCTGCCATCCACCTGGATCCCCCGAGGTGCTGGAGAAGGACCCCTAACCCCAGCGGATCATCAGGACAGAGCTGCCATCCACCTGGACCCCCCGAGGTGCTGGATAAGGACCCCTAACCCCAGCGGATCATCAGGACAGAGCTACCATCCACCTGGACCCCCCGTGGTGCTGGAGAAAGCAAAACGGCGATCAGAAACATCCTCCACCCAGACCTCTGCTTACTGCCGTCCTACAGACTTGTGTCTTAGTTTCAGAATTAGATTTTGTATGTGTCCTTTCTTTTAATAGATATTTAACTATTATAGCTTGAGTCTGTCTGATTCCCCAAACAGCTGCTTCTATATACTTGCTGCACATATAATACAAATAAAGAACTTGATAAACACACTTTTGCTGATATTTGTTTTACTGCTGGTGATGTTAAATAACATGATTGATTTCCTGTCTCAATGATGAAAGTTATAATAATAGAAGACATGAAGCTGCAGAGAGAGGATGGATATATTCTTACCTCTACTTTGTGATAAGATGAAAATACAATATTAAATTGTAATAGCCATATGTCCTTGATCTCCACACCGATAACAGAACATTTCCTTGCCACGTCCTCGACCCCTGCTACCGCTGCCGCCACGACCACCATCAAAGCCGCCGCCACGACCACTTTGACCAGTGGAGCAATGCTTGGCCTTCTGGTTTCTACGCAACATAGTTTTGGCCATAGCATGCGTGATCACTCAGGAGGACGTGACCTCTGGCACCACTGTAGCGCTCTCCTCAAACCCAGACTCAATCAGACCACCAGTCACTGAAAGTGCAGGGAGCACATCAGTCCAGACTCTGCTACCTGCCAAACCGTTGCCCAGAATAAAATGTATCCCCTCGATTGGCAAAGCTGGACGTACACCAACAGCTATTTCACCTTTAACAAGGTCACAGTCAATATACACCTTATGAACAGGAATAGGAAGAACTTTTAATCCCATCCCCCAACTCAGAACTGTGTCACCTGTGTCACTTTCATCCGACAACGGCAAAACAGAGTCAACAATATAGGAGTCAAAAGCCCCTGTGTCCCGCAAGATTTTGATTGGAACTCTGACATTACTACCTACCAATGACACCAAGCCGTCTCGTATAAATGGAGTATAAGATGCCAAAACCTCAGATCCACATAAGTGGGATTTAAGCACATCGGCACCACAGCAGCTTTTCACAGGAGCAGCCAACGCAACAGGCCCAACAAAACATCTTCCTTCCTCAGATGTTGCTCTAAGCGCAGGACATTCTTCCTTCCAATGGCCTCTTTCACGACAGTAGTGGCAATCATCGTTATTAACCACATCAGATTTGATCAAACTCGATTTCCTTGGATCCATCCCAACATCCTTCCTATTTCCTTCACAAACAGTTAGTGCCCCAGAGCGCCCTCCGAACCTGCTCTTATGAAGCAACACAAACTCATCAGCTGCCACCGTAGCTCCAGCCGCGGAAGTTACCTTATGTTCTGTTATGTGAGTAGCAATCCTGTCAGGAAGAATATTTTTGAACTGTTCCAAAATCATGAGTTCACACAAATCGTCAAAAGAAGCGATTTCAAGAGCAGTTAACCAACGTTTAAAATGAACCGACAAATCCCTCGCCATCTCCACATAGGTTTGACCTTGTTTCTGCTCAAAGGACCTAAAACGCTGTCGATAGGCCTCTGGCACCAGTTCATATGCCCTAAGTACCGCCGATTTTATCTTACTATAGCTAGAGCTATCCTCAAAACATAGGGAGGAATATGCAGACTGTGCTCTTCCTGTGAGAACACACTGAAGCATCAGAGCGCAGTCTGCATCAGGCCAATCTCTAGCTCTAGCTACCCGTTCGAATAATAAAAAAAACGTGTCGGGATCACTTTCATTAAAGTGAGGCAGCAAGCACAGGTTACTAACATCGAAACGATAAGCCCTGGGCACCTGTTCACCCTGACCCTCACCGGACAACGCGCCGTCTCTGAGAACAGACAGACGATGCCCCTCCAACTCTATCTTGGCTTTCTCAGATTCCTGTCGCATCCGCTCCACTGTGATTTCTTTTTCAATTCCCAAAGCATACTTTACTCTGTCATGTTCCCGGTCATGTTCATACTTCACTCTGTCATGTTCCCGGTCATGTTCATACTTCACTCTGTCATGTTCCCGGTCACGTTCATACCTTACTCTGTCATGTTCCCGGTCATGTTCATACTTTACTCTGTCATGTTCCAGCTGCAACAACAACATTTCCTTCTGCTGCTCAAAAGAAAGTGCACGAGCCTGAAAAAGAGGTTTTACCAAAAACCCCTCTTCCTTTGCAGCAAACACTCCTGTCTCACTTAACGTCGACACTATAGAGTCTTTAATGTTCTCTTTCATCCTTCTATCACCGACAATAGTCACAGAGAAATGCTCAGCAATCAAGAGCAGCTGCTCTCTTGAAAAAGTGCCAAGAGACTCCTGAGACGGAGCTTCAATAAATGCCTCTACGTCAGCCATATTAAATTAGACCGAGCCCTCACCGGAAGGAAACCAACAAACACACCGGACCGACACCACAACGTTTGTTATGCGTCCAAAGTGGAACAACACACATTTTTTTATTGGAGTTTCCCCACTAACTGTTACCATCCCACTGACTAATCTCCTCCCTAGTCTTCATGCAGTTACTTGTGGTGGGTATTTATGCACTGGAGACCGCTGGCACAGCAAAGCGACTAGCAGGCTAGCAACACTACTGAGACCACGGCCATGCTCCCAAGCCGAAGCTTCAACCACTTTCTCCGCAACACTACACACCCCGCTCAACAATCTTAACCTACCAGGGAAAACTCCGCACCGCTCCGCACTGCTCCACATACAACGCACCCGTGTCAGCGAGAGAGAAAGGAAAAACAAAGCAAACAGCTGACCACGGCTAAGAACAACTGGCAAACCCTGTCCTGAAATATAATACAAAACAAATCAAAGCCTCACAAAGTAATCTAATCAGTCCCCAAACAACGATCTGAAATCTAATGTCCTTCCCACAATGAGCCGAAACAAAGAAACCGGCCGTACTGCACACGCGCTCCCAACAAACTTTATAGACGCGCACCAACTCCCAACACAAATCTTACCTATCCGTTGCTGTATCACAGAGAAAAGAAGTGGACGAGCCCCCATCTGTCATGGCCTGGCTCTTGGCCATAACAAAAAGCGTGGGAAGGACAAGAATATGTATATAAAAAGGTATTTATTTGGCAAAAACGCAATGTGGCCAAAAAACAAACATAAGGCAAGGCAAAAAAAAAAAGCGCCGCTGCTCTCCGAGGTCCGGTCCTCTAGCGGGGAGAGACCTTGAGGCTCTGGCTCAGGCCTCTTAAGCCTCCGGTGCGAGCTGTCAGGTGTCCTCAATCAGTGCGCCAGGTGTCCTCAATCAGTGTGGGCACAAGCAGAGGAGGATCATTAAAGGGCCATACACCCCACAGGAGACCTCAAAGCAGGGGTCGTCACACTACCCATAATCCCCAGCTATCGTTTAGGACTACAGTCCCCGTGATTAATCTTCAAGCTCTGGGATTGGATGTTGGAGTGGCAGTGCGCCAAGGTTATGCCGAGCGTCAAACAGCTGTTTGAAATGGAATGAACCCCCCCCCAGAACTACACATGCTGGCTATTGTGTTTCGCAAAATGTTCTATGGGACGTCTCTACTGAACGTTTTCGTTTTTCCAACAATTAGAAGTTACCAGTATTAAACACATTGGTGTTATCAAATGTAAAACATATAATTAATAAATGGGTGAAAATCGCTTTTGTCCATAATGCGCAGCATTACTATATCATCATCATCATCATCATCATCATC
Organism: Gobionotothen gibberifrons; assembly: GCA_943591055.1. Taxonomy (NCBI): domain Eukaryota; kingdom Metazoa; phylum Chordata; class Actinopteri; order Perciformes; family Nototheniidae; genus Gobionotothen; species Gobionotothen gibberifrons. The sequence continues at coordinate 31,802 of CALSBZ010043326.1, read as the reverse complement.
ATCATCATCATCATCGGCGGTCACTCGTAGTCGAGTATGACTGTCCTCCTTCTTGGTCCTTGTGGGTCTTCAGGTGGGCATAGAGGCCGATTCTGGACCCGATTATTCTTGTGCAATGTGGACATGGGAATGTAGTGGTGGAGGGTTGGACCTGTTTGGTGGTTGCTCTCTCCTTCCTGAGTCTGCGCTTGTCTTGTGCAGCATGGCAGAGGTCATCATTATATAGTGCAGCACCCTCACGGACAAGGTTTCTCCAGGTCGCCCTGTCAGTTGCCATGTCTTCCCAAGCTTTTAGGTCTATGTGGCACTTCTTTAGGTTTGTTTTTATGTTATCTTTGTACCTCTTCTTTTGGCCTCCAGGGGCCCGTTTCCCTTTAACAAGCTGGGAATAAAGGACTTGTTTTGGGAGGCGAGAGTCAGGCATGCGGATAACATGGCCAGTCCATCTGAGCTGGTTTTGGGCAATGGTGGCAGTGATGGTGGGAATGTCAGCCTCCTCCAGGACGCTGGTGTTAGTGCGCCGATCCTCCCAGCTAATCCTGAGGATTTTTCGGAGGGATCTCTGATGGTATGCATCAAGTGCCTTTAAGTGCCTGCTGTATGTGGTCCAGGCTTCTGATCCATACAGAAGAGTGGGGAGCACCACAGCTTTATAGACCAAGATTTTGGTCTTTGCTTGGAGGTCACGGTTCTCAAAGACTCTCTTCCTTAGCCTTGAGAAAGCCCCACTGGCACAGCTGAGGCGATGGTGTATTTCATCATCAATAACAGCTTTTGATGATAGGAGGCTGCCAAGGTATGGGAAGTGGTCCACATTTTCCAGTCTGATGTTGTCAATGGCGTACTGCTGTTTGGTGGTGGTTGGTGAAGGATTTGGGTCTTTTTTATGTTGATGGCTAGACCAAGCTGTTTGTATGCTTTCGCAAAGGCTGATAGGATACCCTGTAGGTCCTCTTCCGAGAGGGCTACAAGGGCGTTGTCGTCCGCATACTGCAGCTCCATGATCGATATGGTGGTGGTTTGACCTTTAGCCCTGAAACGGTTGATGTTGAGGAGTTGGCCGTCAGTTCTGTACATGATGTTGACTCCCTGGGGCAGATGCTTGCTTGTGAGATGTAGGATAGCAGCAACAAAGATGGAGAATAGCGTTGGAGCGATGACACATCCCTGTTTGACTCCTGTGTCGACCCGGAAGGGTTCAGTTTCGTCTCCACTGCCACTGAGTACCGTGGCTGACATATTGTCATGCAGCAGTCTCAGTACCCGGACGTATTTTTCTGGGCAGCCAATCTTTGCCAGTACCAGCCAGAGGGCCTGACGGTTCACTGAGTCGAAGGCTTTGGTGAGGTCTATGAAGGCCATGTATAATGGTTGATTTTGTTCCCGTCATTTTTCTTGCAGTTGGCGAGTTGTGAAAATCATGTCTGTCGTGCCTCTGTTTGGGCGAAATCCACTCTGAGACTCAGGAAGGATGCTTTCTGACAGGGGGGTGAGTCTGTTGGCCAACACCCGAGCTAGGGCTTTCCCTATGGTGGACAAGAGAGAAATGCCACGGTAATTTCCGCAGTCTGCCCTGTCTCCCTTCTTAAATATGGAGACAATTAAGGCATCCCTAAGCTGAGCAGGGATTTCCTCTTCTTCCCAGATTTTGAGAAGCAGGGCATGGATGTGCTTAAGAAGATCGGGTCCGCCTTTCTTCAGGACTTCTGCTGGAATGCCGTCGGGCCCAGCAGCCTTGTTGTTTTTCATATTCCTAATGGCATCCAGCACCTCACCCAGGCTGGGTGGTTCTGCTGTTGAGGGAGTTGGTCAAGAGCCTCCAAGACATCTATCAATATGTGTGTATACCTCCACCATTAAACTGTCATATTCTGCACATTTCTTATACTATCTACATACATAAGAGTATAATTCATATGTATAATATCAGTTAAATAAGTGCTTCAACATAGTTAACATTGCAGGAAAGCAATATATTAGACGTTAAGTACTTGTCAGGCTTAATATTTATCTGTAGATAGATACCCCCAAAGTTTTTTTCTTATTTAAAAGAAGACCTTAATTTAAAGTATTATTTAATGTTTAAATAAAGGTTAATTCGTTTTTCTGTTTTGCACCTCCTCCTATTAATATCTTTGTACATCCTGCACTAAACTGTTTTATTGTAGAGATCACTTATAGTATCTTCTTGATTTTTTATATTCTATATTTCTATCATTGACCTTCTACTTTCCCCCTATGAAAGTATGTACTCTTAATATTTGTTTCATCAAACATAACACATAAAAACAATAATTCAATAACGTGCTTTAACCACTAGGCGGTGCACACAAGGTACACACAGCCATAATAACTTTGTATTATTAGTGTAGGACACTTATGTATGTACAACATCTGAAGATGTGTAGTTGTATTCATGTTTTCACAATTTTACAGCATATTGCTATATTATTTCAGACTCAGTATTTACATTCTTATATTCAAAGAAAATCAGTAATATCTTTAAAAACTACAAGTCCTTTTCTATCAGCTGTGCACCGTTATGGTGTAAATATAACCTATCTACGAATTAGATCAAATGTAAAAGTCTGCCGAATTAGTGTTGATACTGCAAGGAGACGTATTGTGTGAAGAGAAATTGAAGATGTTGTTTAATTGTTGATATATTTATGATCCACATCAAGTATTCAGTTTCGGCGGCATTTCTTCCAGTTTTTCCAAAGGTCTTCTCATCAGGGCTCTATAAATAAAGAACTACGGCAGATCTGTAATATGTAATGCAGCCGAACCGTGTATTACAATGCCGTTATGTGATGACTTTCAAAGAGAAAAGCAAGAACACTTGGAATTAAGTTTTTTATTTAAAATTTTTTTAAATGTTTTTCCGATTTCATATCATATGAACACCAAATCCCAACATGCATTGCGGCTAAAACATCCAATCAGCGAGCTTAAACCATAGCTGAGGATCTTGGGTAATTTTTATTTTGAAATTCAAAAAGCCCAAGATTATGGAAATAAACCAATAAATAAAAACAAGGATAATTGTGTGTTATTGTTGAGTAAATAACAGTGTGTTATTTTGAAAAGAATAACAAATTAGAAGGAAAAAAAGATTTAAAAAATACAGATTTCAGTATCCTGAGGCTCTGAGCCCCATTTATTTTCCTCACAGACGGCAACAAAAGTCAGAAATGATACGATTTAAAATAAAAGCAATAATTGTGGCTTGATATTGAGTAAGAACATGTTTTTTATGAACCACACAGCTTCCGGTCTTCCACGACCCGACCGGAGAAAAATATGTGTTGCATGCACAAAACACATTACCAGTAGAAATACATTGCTTTTAAAATCGTTCTGTGTGACATGAAAAAAAGGGGATAATCGTGTTGGTGAACACGAATCAATAGATTAAATGTCGTGACTATAACAAGAAATGCCATGAGACTGGGTTGATTGTAGTATACCTCAACAATGGAATTATGATCAGTAGAAATGGCCATGACATGGGATCTTTAAACACATGTGCTTTACAGTACAGGTTAGCTCTCAGTGTTAGCGAGGCTTGCTAATGTAAACAAAGACGAGATTACGTCCAAAACACTGATAGCAACTTTCTGTGGGTCCACCATCCGAAATTACGTAATATCGGCAGCAAACCTGTATCCGCTCGTTGTATATAAGGTTTTTAAAAGATTTGGGTACGGAGGAAAAGAGAAAGGGTTTTATTTTCTGATGCTGCGTGAGTTCCCCTTTAAATTCTAAATCCATTCAGGTATTTTAATTTGAATGGCAGATGACTATTTTGTCTGTTGTGGAGAAAAGCCGACATGACAGGAACAACAGGTCTGGACAACAAAGGAATTGTGAGAATGAGAAAATGAGTGAATGTCCGACAGCTAAGAGATGCCTGAGGCCTCTGTCCTGCTAACCTGCACAACATGTCCTCATACTCACTGAATACACTGCTCTACACTGAAGTACAAAAACACAACCTTGAGGGCGAGGAACGCGACCGGAAAAGTCAGGGGGCCGAGCATGAGGGCGAGGACCGTGGCCGGGAAAGTCAGGGGGCCGAGCATGAGGGTGAGGACCGTGGCCGGGAAAGTCAGGGGGCCGAGCATGAGGGCGTGACCTCCAACGGGACTGAACATAGAGCTGGCAGGACCCCCAGCAGAACCTCCAATGGCACGGGACATAGGGTTGGCAGGACCCCCGGTAGAAGAGTAGTCGGCGGGACCTCCAATGGGACAAGACCTGGAGTTGCCGTCGGCCGGTACGCCGACAGGAGACGAGGTGCTGGAGTCGGGACCATGGCTGCAAGGTCCGGTTCTGAAGCCGGAAACATGGCTGTGTGGGCCGGTTCTGGAGCAGGGACCATGACTGCTGGGGCCGGCACTGGAGCTGGAAACATGGCTGTAAGATCCGGTTCTGGAGCCGGAAACATGGCTGTAAGGTCCAGTTCTGGAGCCGGAAACATGGCTGTGTGGGCCGGTTCTGGAGCAGGGACCATGACTGCTGGGGCCGGCACTGGAGCCGGAAATATGGCTGTAAGGTCCGGTTCTGGAGCCGGAAACATGGCTGTAAGGTCCGGTTCTGGAGCCGGAAACATGGCTGTAAGGTCCAGTTCTGGAGCTGGAAACATGGGTGTGTGGACCGGTTCTGGAGCCGGAAACATGGCTGTAAGGTCCGGTTCTGGAGCCGGAAACATGGCTGTATGAGCCGTCTCTGGAGCCGGAAGCATGGCTGTAAGGTCCGGTTCTGGAGCCGGAAACATGGCTGTATGGGCCGGCTCTGGAGCCGGAACCATGGCTGCAGGGCAAGGGACCGGAACACAAATCCATGGCTGTGTGGGATGGTACTGGAGCACGGTACCATGGCTGTGTGGACCGGCACTGGAGCACGAAACCATGGCTGCAGGGACCGGTTCTGGAGCAAGGACCAATGCTGCTGGGGCCAGAACTGGGTCTGTAACCATGGCTGCTGGGGGCTGAACTGGTTCTGGAACCATGGCTGTTGGGGCCAGAACTGGTTCTGGAACCATGGCTCTTTGGGCTCGGGCTGCTAACCTGGCCTTGCGACTCCTTCTTTTAGGAGCCGTTTGGAGGCTCCGTGGACCTCCAAAAGCCAGACGAGTTCCAGAGATCGGCTCCTGGACAGGAGCAGGCACTGGGGCAGAAACCGGGGTTGACTCCAAACGGACCACACCGATGCGTGTGGTGTCAAAAAGGGAATTGGGAGGCCTGGGTCTGTCAGGCAGGGGAAAACACACTGTGAGGTAATCCAAAAGCCAGGCAGGTAAGAATTTAACCAAACCTGGTTTCTCCATCGTAATCTGGCATGCATCTGCCTGAGCAGCCTCTCGCTGCTGAACCCTGGTCGCTCCCATCCATCGATAAGCGCAGTTAGCCAAAGAAAAGGTCAAATCCAATAGTTCCTGCTCAAAAGGATCTGTCGGTTCGTACTGTTACGGTGTGTGAAGGAAGCAGGACCCAAATGCAGATTTAAAGTGACAAAAAACTCCTTTATTTCAAGGCTATACTATCAAATAAAGACTAAACAGAACACTCACCGAAGAACTAGTCATATCTTTTTTTTTTTTTTTATCTTTTTATTAGAAAATTCATAATTTACATTTTATTGCGATACCTTGTATTTACATACCGTAACTGTGGCCTTACATTTTAAAAACAACAAGAGAAACAAACAACTAAATGCGATTTGCCCAGGATGGATTCCCAAAAACCAATTGGACTCCATTTGATAGTCCAATCGCAGTAAATAATAATACAAAACCACAAAAAAAGAAACAAAAACAACACATCCAAACTGGTAATCCTTTATGCATCAGTCCCACTTTATATTTATCAGGCCACTCCACACCATATTCCCACCACACATGCTATCCATCCCCATCATACCCAAACACCAGACTGTCATTGTCCATAATGTCCACTAGAGCGCACCCTTCCACGAAGCTCTCCAAGTGTCTTTCTCCAGGTATGCGTATGCCATGTGAATGTCTTTGAAAACATCCCATACATCAACTGTTCTGTTCTCATAATGGGCTACGTCCCTCCTGATCTTTACCGCATATCAGGCATTGCTCAGCATATAATTGCAGAGGTTCACATTGAGTCCTTTCATTCTCTCATTCACCCCAAACAGCCACAGCTCCTTCCATACCATCATTTTAATTCTCCTATCATCCCAACATTTGTCAATTAGCTGTTTCAGTCTTTCAAAATACACTCCCAGCTCGCTGCATTCAAAAAATTCATGCATACACGTTTCCACCTTTGTCTTACACACATCACATTCCCTCTTCACCGTGACATCAAACTTACTTATGATCAAGTTGTTATACACCCTATTGTGACGCAAAAGAAAATCAAAGTGTTCACATTCAATACAATTCCATTTCACTCTTAAATTTCCCCATATCTTCCGCACATCCAACTTCTCAAGAACCTTTCCCCATACTTGCTCAGAAGCAGGTCTTCTCACTTTGTTTCCCCTCAGCATTTTGTAAATCGTCTTAGTCTTTACCTTCTCTATTTTCACACAAACATCCCCCTCCCCCACGTACATCCCTGCCACACTCTCTCCACCTCTTACAGCTTCACTCTCAATCATTTCCCTCCACCCACCAGGCATTCCCTTTTTCACCCTGTTCATGATCCCTTCTGCTGTTCTCAGAAGCATCCTCCCCCCTCTACCCCTCACCTCATCCACTATCACCTGTGCCCCCATAAACCCCGGTACAAACTCATAAACCAACTCTCTGATGTGTCTAAAGCCCGCCCCCCACATTTGGAGATCGAATACAGGGCACTTCTCCACAGCGATCATATGGTTCAGGAATACAGGCTGATTCCACACTTGTTCAACATTCACACACTCGTGCTTTACCCCTTTTAGGAACTCTCCCCATGCCAACAGAGCCTCTCTGTGGTATTCCGAAACACTGCTAAGCATTTCTTTCTTTAACGCCATGAATAAAGCGCTGTCACCACAGCCTCCACACTTATGAATTGCTTCTTTTAAAAATACTTTCCATGCATGATCTTTTTTATCTTCCTTATCACTGATATATTTAAGTATCATTTTGACCCTTAATGCCTTCTTTTTCCTTTCCAAGTTGATCAGCTTCATCCCTCCATCCTTATGCTCATTCTCCATTACCTCTCTCGCAATTCTGACGCCCCTCCCACCCCACAAGAACTCACTTATTGCCATATCTATTTCTTTATGAACCCTCTCAGGCATTTCCACGACAGTCATGATATAGACTAATTTAGCCCATTTATAACAACTACCTTCCCTCTTAGCTTCAAACATCTCAGCTTCCAAAACCTGAGCGTCCTCTTTATGCTATTAATAATTCCCTCATATTGCATGTCCCTCCCCTCCATTTCTTTTATACCCAAATTAACACCCAGCACCTTAAAATAATCTTTCCTTTCTTTGAGCCCTATTCCTGTCCTATCCACTCTATCCCCACCTATATACATTACCTCTGATTTGTCTGTGTTTATCTTTGCCCCTGACGCCCTGCCATACTGCCCTACTACTTCTAACACTTCCCTCACACTGTCCCCATCACTGACCGTAATCGTGGTATCATCTGCATACTGGTACAGGAGACTAATCTGTCCCCCCGGTATCTCCACCCCTCTAATGTTTTTGTTCTGAGTTAGCATTTTGGCTAATGGTTCAGCTGACAAGGCATACAGCATGGAGGAGAGAGGACATCCCTGCCTGACCGACCTCCCCAACCTAAACACGTTGGTTATTATCCCATTTATCTTGACACAGCTCACCGCCCGACTGTATAATCTTTTGATCCAACCCACCAACTTCACTCCAAACCCCGCTTTCCCTAACACTCTATATAAATACTCATGATTGACACGATCAAAGGCTTTATTTCAATCCAGACTCATTACTATGCCACCCTCCCCCTCCTTCATATGTTTAACAGTATCTCTGATACTGCTTGTCGTGTCGCTTACATCCCTCCCCGGTACACTATAGGCCTGAGTCCCACCCACCACTGTTTTGATTACCCTCTTGATTCTATTCCCCAGTACCCTAGCTAGAATTTTGTAGTCATTATTGAGCATGCTTAACGGCCTATAGTTTTCTAATCTGTCCCTATCCCCTTTTTTGAAGATCGTACTTATTACCCCGGTTGCCATGCTGGTCGGCAAGTCGTCCTCCTCCTCAATGTGTTTGAACACCCTGTGCAGCACCGGTACCAACAGTTCCCTAAAAGTGATGTAAAACTCTGCTGTTAACCCGTCTAACCCAGGACTCTTGTTTCTACCTAACCCTACTATTGCTAAATCTACTTCTCCTGTTTCAATCTCTCCCTCACACATCTCTCTATCATTATCATTTAAGGTCTTGTCCATACTGTCTATCGCTGTCTCTACACTCTCCCTATCGGTCTCTTCTGCCCTAAACAACTCCCCGTAAAACTCCTCTACTCTTTCTGCTATCCCTACTAAATCTCTTATTTTCCTCCCATCCTTTCCCTCAACCTGTTTTAAATAATTCCTTTCCTGCTTACTCTTTTCCAGCCCCAGAAAAAAACTAGTGCACCTTTCCCCTTCCAGAGCATATTTTGCCCTGCTCCTTACAATCGCCCCCCTGCATTTGTCCTTCTCTATACCCTCTAGCTCATCCTTGATCCTCGTGTATTCTCCTAAATCCCTCCCTGTCTCTCTATCTATTTTTTCCGCCTCCTTAACGAACTCTCTCTTCACCCTTTTCTCCCTTCTTCTGACAAGCATGTTTTTTTCAGTTAATATATCACTGCTCCTTGCACCTCCCTCCTTTATACACTCTCTCACCCTCTCCTTATACCCCTCATCATTCAGCAGTTTCGCATTCAGGCACCACACACCTCCCCATCCTGAGACTCAGAACCATATGATTGCTCAGCGCAGTGGCCCTGTATTCAATGCTCCCAATCTTCCCAGCTACAGCTTCTGAGCACAGAGCATAGTCAATCCTGCTCTGTGTGAGCTTGCCCCCCCCCCCACTTGTCTCCTAGAAAACTCCCTCGTATTCAAATTCCTTTCTCTCCACACATCAATCAACCCGTTTGCTTCCATTATGCTTTTGAGCGCTCCTCTAGAGGAATCATTCCCAAAGTGAGCACTTGCAGTCGCATCCAATCTTCCACACCATACATTGAGGTCCCCAACAAGCATGCAGTTCCCCCCACATTTGCCCCCCAAACCCTAAAAAAAAACTCCTCTCCTTTTGCCTATTCGGTGCATACACATTTATCAACTTGTACTTTTCCCCCCTGTATTCATACTGAACCCCAATCATCCTCCCCTCACCATCATCCTCAACTTTCCTTGCATTCCTTACCTCCCCTGACTTGATAAGTATCGCCACCCCCCTGGCATGTACACTCCCATTATTAGCAAACACTTCTCCCATCCACTCCTTTTTAACCTCCTCCACACACTCCCCATCCCAATGTGTTTCCTGCAGACATATTATGCTGGCCTCACATAAAATTAGCGCCCGTTCTCTTTTAATCCTGCTTTTTAGGCCATTGCCATTAAAGGAGGAGATAGTTGCCATCAAAAGGGATGTAGCTATAATAAGCGTCCTTTGCATTATTACCTTACGTTTGTTTTCTTCCCGAGCTCCCCCTCTGCTGATCTCGCTCTCCTGATCTCGCTCTCCTTTTCTCCATCTCCCTCTCTTTGTCCGCTTTGCGTCTGGCACTCAGCCCGGCGTTCTCCGCTGAGGTCTTCTTCTCCTCCTCACTCCTGTTTTTCCTCCTGCCTCGGCCCCTCTGCTCATCGTTAGGGCTCCCGAAGATCATGGTTCCCACAGGGTCCTCCGTCAGCTCTCCCTCCTCCATCCCTGATGCCTCCGAGACGTCCTCCACCACTCCCGGACTCCGACACTTCTTTCCCCCGCCGCCGCTCCCTTCGGCGCCTCTGCCGCCCTGCCTGGCACTTTTCTTAGCTCCATCCTCACCTCCCGCCGCTCCTCCACCACTCAGTCCTCCATCCTCATCACTGACCTCCTCAAAGGGTCTTTTCTTCGCTCCTTC
>CALSBZ010043326.1:0-21702 GCA_943591055.1 Gobionotothen gibberifrons | reverse complement strand
GTCTTGCTCCTCCTCGTTGTGCTCCTCGTCTTCCTCCTCCTCGTCTTCCTCCTCCTCGTCTTCCTCCTCCTCGTCTTGCTCCTTCTCTTCCTCCTCTCTCTCCGCCCCAAACCTGCACTCCCTGGCATAGTGTCCTGTCTGGCCACACTTGAAGCACTTAAACTCCGGGCACTCTCTAAAGATGTGACCGGGCTGGATGCACAGCCGGCAGACAGGAACCTGGCGATTGTGCAGAACTCTAAAGTACTCCGCCCCCCTCACTGTGTCTAACTTTGTGGAATAGGGGAGGGAGCGGACCTTGTCGTTAAACCTCACTCTTAGAAATCTGGTGCCGTCTGTGATTTCTGTGCCCGGCCACACTCTTTTTTTGATTGCTGAGATGGGCCCAGATGCCCACTGACCCCAGGTCAGCACCTCCAGGTCCAGCAGCACCGTGACCCCCCGCTCTGCTGAAATACACAATTAAACATTTTCAATGACCTATTTTTTGTATTAATAAAATTAAACTGAAGACAGTTTAATGACCTAGAGATATCCTATTATTCCACTGCTTATGTACACAGCATTCGCACTAACTAAAACAGGAAACAGAGACAGACAAACCAAAACATAGACAGATCGTGACAAATAGATGCATAAATTACATATATTCACATGCTTCCTGTGCAATGTTTTAGGGTAGAACAAATTAATATACTTCGCCAATAATGAAGCTATATAATCCGTAACGGAGACCGAGATCTACGGCCGCAGAGATCACCTCCGTTACATACACTTTGTGTTATATTCCATGGAATGCTCTTAACATCCCGATAGCAATGAATAAATGCTTTGACAATAAATACATAAAAAAATGTAATCTGTGGAAGCCGTGGCGCTGTAAAAAGCACTGCTGACAGGGATAAATATAAACTGCTAACGCAATATATATGTCCTTGTAAAACTTTAACTAAATTTAGTTACAACTATTTCAGTAGGATTTAAAGTAAATAGTTTGTTAATTGTATTAAGGATGTGGTAATGAAACACACTCCACTTTAAACAAGTGTTGGAGGGCAAATCTTTGTCTGTCTGCTTTTATTCCTCCGTCCTCACTGTTTCTGCTCAGTCGTATTATAAGACTCTCCCAGTGACTGTAGCTGTGTAATCCAACACAGATGTGGACACAGCAGGATTTTGGGGGGGGGGGGGGGGTTGCAGTTGGATAATGATGCACTGACACCTGGTGGCCAAATAGATAACTGGAGTTAAACTGCAGTTAAACAAGATTATCCAAACTAAATCTGAGTATGTTGTTGGTCGCTTTAAGTTTCATATCATCATACAATATGCCACACAAGTTTGGCTGACATTAACAGTTCTGGTTAGTATTTCATGCATTGATACTAATGCTTGTCTTCTCCCTGCTGTCTCATGATGGTGAGACTGCTTCTCTTCAGCTCCATGTTACAGCTTCGGGCTCACTTTCATCTAAATTGTGACAGTTCTGCAAATCTGAAGTGTTTGAAACATTGCAAATGAAATTGACTGTTGAATTTTTTATAATTTCAGTTCAAAGATCTTAAACATTTAAAACTGCAATTTACAGATGTATCTGTCTGCAGAAAAAGCTTCACTTCATCATCCCCTTATAGAGCATAGGACAAATGCTACAGTCCAGCTGAATATGTAGCAACTGAACACAACAGACACCTGGAGCCACACACATTGGGTTAGTAAGGTCACACTGCAGGGCTGGATTTTAGATTGCTGGAGTGGTGATGGACATTCCACTATTCACATATACATTCATACAGAGGTGGTCCTTAGTTTCAGTATCTTGCCTAAGGAGCCTCTGACATGTTGACCACAAGGTTGGGGATCTAACTACCAACCTTCCGATTGGCAGTCAAGCTGCCCGTGAAGGTTCTTGTTTCACTTCAGTTTTTGGAACATTTGATATGGCTTTTGATATAACTAGTAGACATGATTTATGTTTCTGTGAAATATCAACTCTTCTCGGCTTCGGTCTCCAACTCCTGAGTATAAATGTCTGGCTCTTTAGCTTATAGATCATAGCTGATAGTTCATCACGTACAGTACTAGCTAGCGACCTTTGTCTGACTGAAAACAGCTTCCTGTGGCGACAAGCAGAGTGTGCAGGCTTGAAACCAAAACGACGAGCTAAAGAGGCTAAAACTGCAGAGTCACTGTCAAATATCTGTGGGTTTGTCGGGCATGTGCAGCTGGGAGAGCTCCCAGCTGCACATGCCCGACTCCACCTGCAGGTGGATCACAGACTTCCTGTCTGACAGGAAGCAGCACGTGAGGCTGGGGAAACACGTCTCTGACCCCCGGACCATCAGCACTGGTTCCCCTCAAGGCTGCGTTCTTTCCCCTCTGCTCTTCTCCCTGTATACCAACAGCTGCACCTCCAGTCACCAGTCTGTCAAGCTCCTGAAATTCAGACGACACCACCCTCATCGGACTCGTCTCTGGTGGGGACGAGTCTGCCTACAGGTGGGAGATGGACCATCTGGTGACCTGGTGTGGGGAAACCCACCTGGAGCTCAACGCTCTCAAGACAGTGGAGATGGTTGTGGACTTTAGGAAGAACGCAGCCCCACCCGCCCCCATCACTCTGTGTGGCCCCCCATCACTCTGTGTGGCCCCTCATCACTCTGTGTGACTCCTCATCACTCTGTGTGACTCCCCAGTAACTGGTGTGGAGTCTTTCCTCTTCCTGGGCACCATCATCGCCCAGGACCTCAAATGGGAGCAGAACATCGGCTCCCTCACCAAAAAAGCACAGCAGAGGATAAAGTCAGCGAGAGTTAGCAGCTCATCTAGTTGCATCTGTACTGTAGCTAGTAGCCTAGTTTCACCTACCGGGGTGGCATGGGGTGGTGCTTGAATTTGGCCGGTACTCACCGGTACTAATGTACCTGTGTTCACAGTTTTATGCTATAGTGAAAAGTTTAATTCAGCATTCAGCGTATTTCTGATATTTATTAGAGATCATATGCTATTCTATATTGATGTGTTACTGAACTGGGTCACACACACAGTTGGAGAGACAATGGTCGTTCTGAATTATCAATAGATGTATTCATTTTGAGTGAGCTGACTTCCAGGTTGGGGGAAGTCCAGAGAAGCCCTAGGGCAGTGACCACCAACTGGCGGCCCGCGGGCCACATCCGGCCCGCCAGACATTCTCATCCGGCCCGCACGACGGGGGTGACTGCGTTCGCCCCCCACCCATTTTTTTGTTTACGTCTCGTGAGTAAGGTGCAGTACCGGAGTCCAACAGAGAGGCAGCAGCTGCGGGACTGTAGACTGCGTGCTGCGAAACCTTCCCTGCCTTGAAGAAGAAGTGATCCTTCGTTGTGAAGAGTCTGCTTCGTGCCTCCGCACCACAGCAGTAGCCCCACTGTGACAGAGTCCAACAGAGAGGCAGGAGCTGCGAGACAGTAGCCTAGAAGCAGGGTTGGGTTGTAACGGAATACATGTAACGGTGTTACGTAATCAGAATACAAAAATCAAGTAGGCTAACTGTATTTGAAAAACGAGTAATCTGATTACAGTTACTTTCGTAAACCTGAAGTGAATACATTTTGGAATACTTATTGGAATTATTGGAGGAAAAGTTTCCTCACAAAATGTAATATTCATTACCGGCAGAACTGTGTGCACACGGCACAGCACTGCATCATGTCTGTGAGCGAGAGAGAGATGCAGGCAGCGTGTCTGTGAGCCCCCCCCCCCCCCCCCGCACGCAGATGAGAGAGAGAAATCTCTTTTAAAATATATTGAAAGTTAGAGACGGAGATGGTTAGATAAAATGTGCAAGATAACGTTTATGTAGCATTTCTTTATTGTCGAAATGATGACATTTCATAATGGGATCAAATCAAAGTGAATGGCCTGCTGCTGCTGAATGCATGGGGCAAGTGACTGGAAAACGTTTTAAAAGTTATTACATCGTTTTAATAAATAATAATGATAATTCATTCTATTTAGGTGCGCCTTTCAAAGCACCCAAGGACACCTTACAATTCATAACATATTCCAAGGAAAGGTTTTAAGACAGTACAAAGAATGCAGTCCGGGTGATGTTTTTTATGTGGGGTGCAGATGAGAGGGAGCTGTCCAGAATGACACCAAGATGTTGTGTTTGAGTTCTTGATAAGCCATTAAAACAGTAAAATAAGTGTCTCCTGTTCACCAAAACATACCCATCTGTTATGGAAAAAGAAAGTATTCTAAAAGTAATCTGAATACGTTACTTTTGTATTCTTCTGGGCTATATAAAAATCGCTGGCCCGCGATAGTGTCTATTGGATACATTTTGGCCCTTGGACAAATGTAGTTGGTGATCCCTGCCCTAGGGGTATAAAGACAGTTAACCTTTGTTAGTCCACTAAACCTATGGAAGTCATGAGACGATGACTTTCAAACATATAACAAAGATAGCTTTCAAAGAGGTAAACATGTGACTTGTGTGGTAGGATGTTTAGGAAATGTGTGTCCTGTCAGGAGTCCTGTCTATGTTTCTGTAAAAGGTCTATGCTTGAGAGCAGAGGTAATGTTTTCTTAGTTATTGTTTGATTGTACAACGAAATAATAATTGATCAACTATACCTGTTATGTGCAACATATAGTGAAACATTTCTAAAGAGACATTGGTTCTTCTTAACACTCGGGGGGAGCATGCCCCCGGACGCCCCTAAAGGGTGTCAGGTCCACTCCCCACTTATAAAAATAGGACTTTACCATTGCACCCCCTCTAATCTCAGATGCACCCTGAACCATTTTGTTTAAGTACAGTGAGCCTTTCTAAAATATACAGTAAAGAGACAAACCCACCAGCATTATAGGATATAATATGACTTTGAGCCAAATACTTGTTTTTGGGCTGTATAAATAAATTGACTTGAAACAGTTGCTGATTTAGAGTACTGGCACCTTTTTTTATTCCAATTCAAGCACTGCTGCCACCCTATAAATAGGCCTTGCCACCCCAGTTGGCAGCTTTGTTTTGAAAGAAAAGTTGTGGCTCATCGGACATTTATGAGAGAAAGTCTCCAATGTCCGACTGCAAGTGAATGCAGCACAAGACGCAGGTCTTGTAACCCCTCCCCCGGCCCTGGCACGAGCGTGGAAATATGATTGGCGGTGATTTCATTTGAACGGGACGGCGCAAAACGAGAAGCATTCGGACCCAAGTACTGAAGGAATGAGGTATTTGCGGTCTACAATGACAGAGAAGAGACTGTCAAGTTTGGCTGTACTCAGCATTGAATCAAAACGCACTAAAGCTTTGGATCTTAATCAGTTTGTGAGGCGTTTTGCTGAACAAAATGGTAATCGGCGCTGTAATAGACATGTCAACTTGATGCTCTGCTCACGGATGAGCTTACAAAACTGTTAAGATGATGACCTTACGTGTGCAAATATATTTTTTTCTTTGTGGGGGTCAGCCCCCAAAAAACAGTTTTAAGTCCTGAGAAAGTCAAATAAGACATAAAACGACACTGCCCAGCCAAAAAAAAGTAACCACTTTGATTTAACTAGGCCAGTAGGTAAGGGCATTCCACTGGATAATAACTGAAGTATAAAAGAATGCATGACTGAAGTGATGGAGACCATGTTTGAAGGCAAACTAAAAGAGGAAATAACAGGTCAAATCAAGCAAATCCCCCTCTCAGATTCCACAGCAACCAGAAGAACATAAATACTGGCTGGTGATTTGATTAATCAGCTTTGTGATGGAATAAAAAATGCACAGTGCATTTCCTTAGCTGTGGATGAGTCCACTGACACCACTGACAATGCTCAGTTGCACAATAACAATGAAAACTGCTGCATACAGATTATTTTTGCTTTTGCAACCTCGTGTTAAGTTGAATGACCGTAATTACGGACCTTTGTCTTATTGAAAAATGTATTTGGACCTTTAACCTGTTAAGCCCCAAGCCTGTTTTTCAGGTTTCAGGCTCGAAAATGACATTCCCAGAACAAATGACCATATCTTCCCTTCTAAAAGGGTTAAATTAATAATCTTTTTTCTCAAAGTAATGATAAACCTGTGAGTTGGATGAGATCAGAATCAATATAGATGTTTTTTATTTGAAAGAAAATTCAGATTGAACATGTAAAAACATGTAAACTGTAAATTATAGTGTCCGTCCAAAAAATTAAGTGTACTCATAGTGAAAACTAACCTTGGATGATGGGTTAGTAGACTAAACGCTTTGGGAATCCAAAGTACAACATATAATAAGTACCCTGTATCAAAATTGATGCAAAACAAGTGATATTTGACCTTTTTAGACAGATTTAGCAAAAAAAACCTCTTCTGGGGCCATATCTCTGGCCCCCCTTGCTGGATTTTGACAATATGACATATTTTCCTGACCGTTAGAGCCAATAGAATAGAAGGGAAATCGTCCCGCACACACTCATGTTAAAAAAAAATGGTGGGGTCTTTGCGAATGCAATGTTGCTGCAGAGCATAGTAATGTTTTCGCTCTGATATTTGAAAACGGAATTGCAGTTGTCTTGCTTATAGATTATCAGAACATTTCAAAGGGGACACAGTGACATTGGATATTAACCTACTGTATGGATTAACTACAGCATCATTTTTATAGTTTTAATGCCATTGAAGACCAGTTTTGACCAGACAAAGACCAAGGTAAGCTATGTATGTAGCGTTTTACAAAGGGAGTCGGAAACAGGCTTCATGTTATTAGGGTTTAGGTTACAGGTTACAGCTTGTGGGTTCAACCTCACACTGAACACTATACTCCAACTCACACCCATATATAGCAGTGTCTACGTCACAACTTCCCTGCCCTCCCCCCTCTGCTCCACCACGCACCTCGACCAGCATCACTGTGCAGCTCTGTGATTGGCAGAGAGACGGGGGATGCTTGAGTGACACCCTCAGCACCCTATACAGGGTCGCTACACTATGTTAGCGTTTTTGGCTACCTAACGCCACATGTTTTGATGTACGTTTTAGTTGATAACGTTGCGAGTTTGTATCTTTCAGTGTTGAGGTGGGCACCGTTAGATTCTGTGTCTTTACGATCATAAACGATGTGTTGGATGTGCAGAGCTAGGATAAGTAATAAGGGAGCTAGGAGTGATTTTAGGTGCAGTAATAGGTTAGCATTTTTCGCTCAGGGCTAATTCAGAGGGTCAGTGCTAGCATTGTGTGGTATTTTTTGAATTTTTTTTTTTAAAAGATCAGTTAAATGAGTTTTTCCCCGTTATATGGATATACAATATTCATAGTTTATTAAATATTAAGGTTCCTTAGACGTTGTTTCCTGCAAATGACGCGATTTCGGTCCCGGAACCGGGTCCGTGGGGCTTAACAGGTTAAGATTTGTATTTGAGTACCCCTGTCATATATGCATTATATTAATGCACACAATGTTCACAAGATGACGCCTGTGTCGGCATGCCGCTCTCTCAGCTCTCTGCCTTTAGCTATCCTGCTTTTGTTCTATTTATGTCAGAATGTCTCTGCTCTGCTCGTCTATGATCGCCAAGCTCTCCTCCACCTAAGACCCTCACTGGAGTTTATACTGCTGCCCAAACCTACATCTGGCAACCGTAAATCGACTCCCCCCCCCTCTACTGTCAGATATTCCCACCTACCTGCGCCGGTTGCCCTGCATCCTGCCTCACCGAAAGCGCTTTAGACGACAGGGAAAGCGTGGTGGCGCGCTTGTCCTTCAAAAAGCACACCTGACGGCTTCTTCCGTGATTTATCCACGCATCAGATGTCATGGCCCTCCCGCTGCACGCCATCCGAGGGTTCGGTGGATTCGCCCTGTCTTTCCGGAGCTGCGGCCTCTGCTGGGCCCGCTGGCAGCTCCTCCTGCCCGACTGACTGCTCCCAGTCCGTGCGGCGTTCAACACGCACATCTTCGTCAGCTGAGACACACTACACCTTCGGCCAGCCCGGAGAGAAAACTCTGCATGGCTTTGCTAAACGCTAGGTCAATAGCAAACAAGACGTTCCTGTTAAACGACTTCTTTACCTCTCGTGATCTGGATTTGATGTTCCTGACGCTGGCGAGTATGTACTGTTTTCTGAACTTCTTCCTCCCAACTGTACTTTCTTCAGCTCCCCCCGTGCCTCCGGCCGTGGTGGGGGCATAGCATCAGTGTTTAGAGCTAATCTCCAATGCAGATTGCTTCACCCTGTAACTAGCTATGCTAGCTTCGAGTTGCAGCTTTTTGAACTGAACCCGGCCTCGCCTATACTCTGTGCAGTCGTGTATCGTCCGCCAAAGTGCAATAAGGATTTCATAACTGACTTTTCTGACTTTCTGTCCGGGATCATGGTGAAATATGATCGTGTTTTGATCTGCGGAGACTTTAATGTCCATGTGTGCTGCGAGTCCAAACCTCTGGTTAGGGACTTTTTAAATCTCCTTGACTCTTTCGGTCTCATTCAGTCCGTGGCTGGCCCAACACACGATAAAGGACACACCTTAGATTTAGTATTATCGTTTGGACTGTCTATCTCTGTGGATGAAATCTGTGCAGCAACGCGTATCTCAGACCATTTACCGGTTCTGTTTACAACCTCGATCCCTTCTGCAGGAGTCGAATCACGTGCCCCTGCGCGTTGTCTGCGTTCAATTAACCCCTTGACTGTCTCACAGTTTTCAGATGCTTCTCCGATCTGTAAATTAGAGGTGAACTGTGCTCTTAGTGCGGATGAGCTTATCTCTTTGTTTGACTCGACATGCACACTAATACTGGATTCCGTTGCTCCTTTTATGCTTAGACGCACCGAAGTTCTCTCAGAGCCGTGGCTTAATGACTGTACTCGCGCTCTTAGACGCGCTTGCAGGCATGCAGAGAGAAAATGGAAAAAGGATAAACTCCATGTCTCCTTAGAAATTCTTCGTGCTTGCCTTTCCGACTACCAGACGGCAGTCAAAGCAGCCAAACAGAGCACATTTCTCTGTTAATCTCCAAAAAACAGCCATAAACCTCAGGTTCTTTTTAATGTCCTCAACTCGATCATTAATCCTTGTGATGCTTCTCCAATTGTGCCATCGACTACTCTCTGCGATACATTTCTTAAATGTGTTATCAAAAAAGTATCTGCTCTTAGGCTAGCCCACACTAGTGCTACCCCAGATTCTGCTCCTTTTCTGTGCCCTGCTGTCCTCGACTACTTTGAGCCTGTATCCCTCTCGGATGTAGTCAAGCACCTGCGGCCGACAAACTGCATTCCCTCTCGCCTTCTCAGAGATGTTTTCGATTCAGTTGGAGCAAGTATTTTATTGCTTATAAACACCTCTCTTAGCTCAGGATTTGTCCCAGCTGCCTTCAAACATGCCGTGGTTAAGCCACTACTTAAAAAGAAAAATCTCGATCCCTCCATTCTCGCAAATTTCAGGCCCATCTCCCAGCTACCCTTTTTATCTAAAGCCCTGGAGCGAGTAGTCTATGCCCAGCTGCATCCACGAAAAGTTTCAGTCTGGCTTCAAACCCATTCACAGCACTGAAACAGCCCTTTTAAGAGTTTTTAATGATCTACTCTTACCTGCCAGCTGTCTTGGTGCTGTTAGACTTGACTGCTGCCTTTGACACTGTGGACCATAGCATCCTGTTGTCACGGCTTGAACAGTCCGCAGGCATCACCGGCTCTGCCCTTGCATGGTTCAGGTCCTACCTGACAGACCGTAGCTTCTCAGTGCAGCTGGGTGCCTTCTCCTCTGCCAAAACCCCTCTTACCTGTGGGGTTCCCCAAGGCTCGATTCTGGGCCCCATCCTTTTTCTACTGTGCATACTGCCCCTAGGTTTAATTCTCACAAAACATAATATCCCCTTCCATTGTTATGCTGATAACGTACAGATCTATCTGCCTCTCAATCAAAATGCCAACTCACCACAACAGTTGAAGGACTGCTTAACAGAGATTAAATCCTGGCTGAGCCAAAACGTCCTCATCCTCAACGAGAGTAAGACCGAGGTCATCTTTTTTGGACCCCAACCTCCAGTCTCCCCGGTTGATATTCTGGGCTCCCTCAATAAAAACATCCTCCCCTCTGTCATGAACCTTGGAGTGACCTTCAATAGCACTTTTAAATTTGATAAGCAGGTCAGCACCGTAGTCAAGACCTGCTTTTTTTAAATACGACTATTGGCTAAGACCAAGTCGTTTTTATCTTTTAAAGACCTAGAAAGGATTATTAACGCCTTTGTTACCTCGAGACTGGATTACAGCAATGCTCTGTATGTGGGTATGGACCAGGCCTCAATTAGACGCCTGCAGCTAGTTCAGAACGCAGCTGCACGTCTTCTAACTGGCGTGACCACATCACCCCAATTCTGGCTTCATTGCACTGGCTTCCAGTTCGGTTCAGAATAGATTTTAAACTCCTTTTATTCGTTTTCAAAGCCCTAAATGGGCTGGCTCCGTCCTATATAGCCGAACTCCTCCATCGCTACACCCCAGGCAGAGCCTTAAGGTCGGCTGATCAGCTGCTGTTGATAGTGCCTAAGACCAGGCTCAAAACCCGAGGGCACCGAGCTTTCGCAGCGGCTGGCCCTAGGCTCTGCCCAGCCTGTCCTCCTACAAAAAACGACCAAATAGGTCGATTGTTTAAGCAGCTTAGATGACGACATTACGACCCATAGCCACGTTTTAAAGTGTAGCACCTCTAGTGGTCGTGTAAGAAACAACATGCTCCCGTTTATTCGTTTATTCACAAATAACCCTCTCTGGAAAATCCTAAGTTGTAGAATAGTTTGGCCATTAAAATGCTTTTTGATAAGATTTCTAGCGAGAAGTGCATATTGTACTCTTAGAATCCACGTCCAGTGGATGTGTATGATCTATAGTTTGATAGATATTTACGAAGATGATCTGAGGTCTCACCAGGATAACGTGTGCTTCCATGTAAAGTTAGCGTGCGTGAAAACAGTTTTTCCGGTCTCGAAGCTTTCATAATAAAACCGGATATATTCCCCTCACTGTCAAATGATTACACAGTGATATCTGCATTACTCATCCACTAGAAAACATCAGTTTATCCTTGTTAATTACACAATATTGATTGGTTTAAATTGTGTACAATGCTTTTGTGTTTTTAACCTTCGATTCAGAGAAACAAATAGTTTTTTAGGAGTTTAGACACTACAGTTTCCCAAGACACTACACTACCCAGAATCCCCAGCTATCGTTTGGGACTACAACATCCGCCTTGCTTTACAAACCCCGTGATTAGTCATCAAGCCCTGTGATTGGATGTTGGAGTGGCAGTGCGACAAGGTTACGCTGAGCGTCAACAGCTCTTTGACTTTCCAAAACTGGAATTGGACGGGTCCAGTCCCCGGGTCCAGCCCATACATCCCCAGGTGTCCAGCCCATACATCCCTGGGTCCCCCCCCCCCAGAACTACACATGCTGGCTATTGTGTGTTTCACAACATTATATGGCACGTCTCTTTATAAGACATTTTCGTATTTCCCACAATTAGAAGTTGCCAGTATTAAACTGTGTACACCCTGGAGGTTTAGGGGATACGAAACACAGTGGTGTTATCAAATGTAAAACATATAATTAATAAATGGGTGAATTAATATACCCACATGACAGCTAAGGTCAGAAGAGCTTTATTTAACAGCTGGTCTTTTGTCTGTGACCCCTCCTGTTGTTCATTGATAAGCCTGAAACATGCACTTGTCAAGGTTCAGAGGCAAATTTTGCAAATATGGCAGTAGCCATCGATCATCTTAAGATAAGATATACTTTATTGATCCCAAGTTGGGAAATGTTTTTGTTACAGCAGCATAGTACTTTGTTCTACTCCACTACAGTTCAGAGGTTAACCTGGTATTTTTACTTCACTACATGTATTTTAGTTACTTTGCAGATTCTGATTAATGATGTGAAATATAAACAACCCTTAAATCAGACTTTAGTTACACCTGAGTCAAATTCAGGGAAGGTGATTGTCAAGTGCCAAAATAAACTATGCAATATATTGGACGTTAAGTACTTTGTCAGACTTCATATTTATCTGTGGATAACCCCAACGTTTTTTTCTTATTCAAAAGAAGACCTTAACTTAAAGTAATCTTTCATGTTTAAATAAAGCCTTATTAGTTTGTCTGTTTTGCACATCCTCCTGTTAATATCTTTGGACGTCCTGCACTAAACTGTTTTATTGTAGAGATCACTACAGTATCTTCTTGATATTTTCAATTTTGTATGTCGGCTACTCTTAATATTTAAATGTTTTCATCAAATAAAAGTTATTCAACAACAAAATTCAATAACGTGCTTTAACCACCAGGCGGCGCGGGTTAAAAAACCAGTGGTGTAGTTAATAAAACATAATAATATCAAACATAATATGACTATTAACTTTATTGTGAAATTAAAACAGAACGGTAAAGGAAAATACAGTTTCAGTCTCTCGATTTGAAGCTTATGCATTGTACCATGAACCTGTATAGACCTGTAACGGCCCGTCCACACTACAGCTTCAAAAAAAGCTTCCAACGCGTCTGCCCATTCACTTTGAATGGGGTGACGGGTAGCTTGGCTGAACTTCTCCGGCGTCTCCGGCTTCAAAAGTTGAAAATTGTTCAACTTCTGACGCCGGAGAAGCCGGAGAAGCCAGCGCCAGCCAATCAAATCCCGTTTCTGAAAATCTGACAGCTCAAGCCCTAGCCAATCAAACCGTGTCTAAGCTGGGAGAGATATCCCGCCGTTCATTTCTATATTTCAAAAAAAGACGGAGGAGAAACGAATTATCGCCGTAGAAAATCACCCGGTTTTGTATGACCAGTCCCTATTAACTTACCGGGATACAACCGGAGGAACCAGGCATGGAGGGAGGTGGCAGAGACAGTGGGTGAAACTGGTAGGTTTTCGCCTGTTTGGGGATTTTATATCCAGTTTACTTCGTTTTAACATTGCTATTGCTTTGTATGTCGGGGGTGGGAGATTCATGTGATAGGTTGTTGGTCGCGGTGCTCGCAAAAAATCCCCAAGCTTCAGACACGCCCAGCTCCAAGCTTTTTTTGAAGCTGTAGTGTGGACGGGCCGTAACAGTCAACTGCTTGACGAGTTGGAAAGGTAGTAAATAATATCTTTAAAAACTACAAAAAAATCCCTTTCTATCAGCTGTGCACTATTATGGTGTAAATATAACCTATATACCAATTGGATCAAATATAAAAGTCAGCTGAATTAGTGTTGATACTGTAAGGAGACGTATTGTGTGAAAAGAAATGGAAGATGTTGTTTAATTGCTAATATATTTATGATCCACGTCACGTATTCAGTTTTGGCGGCATTTCTTACAGTTTGTCAAAAGGTCTTCTGATCAGGGCTCTATAAATAAATATCTACGGCAGATATGTAATATTTAATGCAGCCGAACCGTGTATTACAATGCCGTTATGTGATGACTTCCAAAGAGAAAAGCAAGAACACTCGGAATAAAGTATTATTTTATTTTAAAAAACCTCTGAAAAAAGAAAGGTGTCTCTCAGAATCGAAAGAGAAAAACCTATGGGAAAAACACAAAAGCATAAAAGGATAAACTGATGTTTTTTAGTTGATGAGTACTGCAGATATCACTGTTAAATCATTTGATCATTGGTTTTATTATGAAAACGTCGAGACCGGAAATACTGTTTTCAAGCCGTAACTTTACATGGAGGCTGCCGCATACCTCAAATCATCTTCGTAATATCTATCAAACTATAGATCCTACATATCAACTGGACGTGGATTCTAAAAGTACAATATACACTTCTCGCTAGAAATCTAATCAAAAAGCGTTTTAATGGCCAAACTATCCTACAATTTAGGATTTTACAGAGAGGATTATTTGTGAATAAACGACCATCTGTAACGTTTGCATTCAAAGGGAGCACTAACTTTAAAACGTAATTATAGGACGCATTAAGCGCTTGAACAAACGCCATATTTGGTCGTAATAAGGTCGTAATAATTGGGCCTGAACAATCGGCCTATTTGGTCGTATGAGTTGGAGGACTTGTTGCTCTGCCCCTCCATGTGAGGTCGGCCCAGACCCTGGGGGTTTTAAATCAACACTTAAAACTCACTTTTTCTCTCTGGCCTTCTAGGCTTCTCTTATCAAGAATAACTTTTATCCAAGACCTTTTCCCTCTCTAACCTCTCGAGGTTTTATTAGAGGGAAACAGGTTTGCAGAGTGGTTTAGACAGGCCGGGGAGTGTTAGTGTACCTCCCTATCTCTCATCAATTTCCAACTAAGGCTCCAGTGGGGACTTTGTTCCCTGTGTGTGCCTCTCCATCTATGTTTGTTACTCTCTCACTTGCTACCCTTTGCCCTCAACCTATTCTAAGGGAGTGCTTGTTCTTCCGTCTGTCTGTCTGTCTGTCTGTCTGTCTGTCTGTGTCTGTGTATTCTCTTGTTCCGATTAACCCAGCCACATTTCTTTCTTGTTTTGTGTCTATATCTACACCGGGATCCGGAGTCGAGGCTGATCCTCTTGCTGTGGTCCTGTGTCCTGGATCCTCTATCCTGAGTTCTGGATTACAGGGATGCAAACTTGTCACCTTTCGGCGAAATTTGCCGTTTTGAATCCAAAATAGGTCGTTTGTGTGATTCATGTAGATCTGCAATAAAAATATTTTTGGGGTATGGGGGGTGTCTGGGACCCGGAGTAATCTGCGGCCGCGAGCTGTTATGTGCCATCATACACGCATGGTGTTCTTTTTTTATATATTATAATGAAGGGCGAGCTGTGTGCTCGAGTCTTCCTGCCTGTCGGCTCTGCTCATGGATGTATAATAAGGCTCTGCTGCTCCGCGATGATGGTCTAGCTTCAGCATCTACGGGTGCGTTCGTTAATATTAACTGTGTGGTCCGGAGTCACTGTGGCACAGACTGGACCGCTGGTGAACAGCTGTTAGAACGGGCCGTTCAGGTGTTCAGAGCAGAGCCCAGTGTGCTCCGATTGGTCAGCTCGGCCCCTCTGTTCTGATTAGTCAACCACCAGAGAGGCTCCTCCGAAAGCTGGCTTCAGTTAGCTGCTAGCTAGCTGAAAACACCAACGGTAGCACACACCATCATATGCCAATATATACACCTGCTGTTACGAGGCATCAGAGTGGTCGTCTCGATCATGTGTTGTCCGCCAGGAGTTTCCTGATCTGGCTGGATGAAATCAAATGCAAATCAGAAAATATTATATAATAGAAACGTAGTTGTTTTAGATTCGTTAGTAGTAGTTGTGGTAGGAGTGTGTATCTCAACACCGTTAGATATTGCCAGCTAATATGCTAACCTAGCTTCCTTGTTTACCTTGGTAGAATATGAACTCGGAGAAAAGGCAACTAATGTAGTGTAATAAAACCACTATGAACAAAAGCTAGTGGTTCATATTAGGCTAGCAATAACGTGTTTACAATTGCAATCTTATACAGCGGACTACGTTCGGTCATTCCTTGTAGCTGAAAAACGTGATGTATATTTAAGGGTAAGTTAACTTAACGTTATCTTACAAGTTGAGAGAGTTACGTTTTGTTTAAAATCATTAATGTAATGCCATTAGAGGTGTTGTGTTGAACATGAAGTTAGCTAACTGTAGCTCTCTACCAAAGGTTAGCATGTAGCTGTACTTTTTGTGGCAGCTAGCTTAATACAAAAAGGGTTTTGTGCTTCATTGTAAACTTGTACCTGAAATTGTGGGGACAGTTTTTTCTACTCAATGATACAGTGAGTTGGGTCCGACATACTTTGAGTAATGTTACTATTCTGCTAAAAAATGTAACCTTATCAGATGAGGACATCACCAAAGTGTCAGTCAGGGGATTTTATCTGTTCTTTGCATGCCATACAGGGATGCCTATGTACACACTGCTCTGGTATTAATACAAAATATAATTGTAAAATGTAAGTCTCGCTCTTGTCATCGTTCAGGCTTTGCATTTGAACTCCTATGACTGGTTGCAGACTTGAAGGGAACGACTTCCTGGCCTTCCTGACATCCAGGAAAAAGGTGAGATTCTAATCCATTTCAATGCCAAAAGCAAGTTGTTGTTTTGAACTTTTTTTAATATGATTTTTTGGGGAATTTCAGTTTTATTGGACAGTAGAGATCTACTGCAAACAGTGGAGAGGGAGGAGATAATATGCAGCAAAAGGCTGAGCCGGATGGATGCTGCTCCGTGTGGAACGTGTTCTTTCAGGTAAAGCACTTTGGTACCCAGTTATTTATGGTATTGAGTTTGAATTTAGCTTTTGGAATGTAATTTCCAACTGTGCATTGTAAAGACTGAAAAAACAGGCTCAGGTTAAAGCTTGTCCTCCTGTCTT
This sequence comes from Gobionotothen gibberifrons, assembly GCA_943591055.1. Lineage (NCBI taxonomy): Eukaryota > Metazoa > Chordata > Actinopteri > Perciformes > Nototheniidae > Gobionotothen > Gobionotothen gibberifrons. Next base: position 5,361 of record CALSBZ010043326.1, on the reverse strand, counting down.
CTCTTATTTCCTTATCTTTCTTTCAGGTGTAACATCTACCAATGGTTGTACATGACACCACCTCTTTGCTGTCCTACTAGTCAACCCTCCTGATCAGAGCCTTTCCTAAACAGTGGTAAGTTGTTTTACAGTTCAGTGTGCGTTAATTTAGCAACTTAATGCTTTACTGCTGTTGAATAAACCCTATATATATATATACACATCCATCAGCAATCAATATAACAAATCGTCCAACACAAAATAGAAGAAATCTGGAGCGATTCTATTTCTTTTTATACAACAGCATCTATTGGGACTGCTCATTGATGTCATCAAGAGCCATTGAGTCTAGCTTTTGTAGTCGGCCTCTCAGAATGTTTATCATTTCTTTGTCTCTTAACATTCCTATAACCATTTGTTTTTTTATTGTTGATATTGTTTTGTTCTTTATTTTTATTGTGAGAATCACTTTGCAATTGTGTAAGTGCTATATAAATAGTTATACTAATATTATTGTTGTTACCATCATTACTTTTATTAATAATGTCTTCTTTGTCTTCTTTATTTATCGCTGCAGAAAGGATCATGCCAGCCCACATCAAACACCTGATCAAGAACTTGTGAATCTTCAGGCAGAAAAGAAGAAAGCACCTGTTCAAAGTTCCAGTTCCCTGTACATCAAACCATGCATGTACTCTGTTCCACATGTCTTCAGTCAGTTCTGGACCCCATGACTCGGACACTAGTTCTACCAAGGCTCATTAGAGGTAAGCAGTGGTAGCAGAGTGGAGTTATCTTTGTATTTAGGCTGCAAGTCGACAAGAATAGATTACAAATCGCTTAAAAATTGTTCAGACAAGAGGCACCATGTGTTACGCAGGTGTGGCGCTGATATAGTTTATATAATATGCCGTTTAATTTTAAAATTAAATTATTTCCGGTGCAGAGAAAAACACTCAAGGTGGATGTATAAAGTACATACTGGTGTTAATCAAATATAGCGTACAGATGAAGCACTTAATTTCGGACTCCAGTTTACCTGTTCCTGCCTACGCCCAGTTTCGAGGAAGGTCAAGCCCTCCCACTATTTTCCAAGAGGGCGTTGCCAGATTTTCAATTTCAGGTTTTCAATGATCCATTGCAGCTGGCTTCATTATAATTACATTTATTTATAACGGGGGCGGTCTCAAGTCAAGCTGGAGGCTTTCCCTTGAGCGAGGGCAGACCACTTACCAATCACTGCCCTCGCGTTTCAAACTGTCCGAAATTAAGTGCTTCATCTGTATATCCCTCAATTTATCGACAATAAGAATGACAATACATACTCCCGGGTGTAAAGTAATATCTATAAGTAAATTCTGAAATTAAAATATACACTTCTCACTAGAAATGTAATCATAAAGCATTATTATGGCCAAACTATCCTACAATTTAGGATTTTCCACTGAAAAAAGTGTTGGATTCAATATTCAAAGGTTTTATTCTCATATGCTCAGCAGCTACAGTGTAGAAATGTCAATGAAATTCTTCTGACCTGAGCTCCTCCAACAATGCAACATATATAATAAAATACAAAATAACAATTAGTGCAAAAAGTTTATATACATGTAATATAATAGAATATGATATTTACAAGAACAGAATATGAAATTAAATAATGTAAATTAAGAAAAAAATTAAACAAGGTGTATTGCGTGGATAATAAACCCAATCACAGTGAATGTTCAAAACTAAATTTGATACATTTTTCTTTTTCATCTCACAGTGCACATATTTAAGTAATCATAACACAAAGCTAAAAGCTAATCTGTTTTTCCTTTCTCTTTTCAAGAGTGCTTCAGAGGATGGCTGACAAAACAAAACGTGGAGAAGACCGAGAGGGAGAAGAGGGAGAAGTTGGTCGGTTACTTCATTTCTCAAAAGATACAGGACCTCGTGAAAAGCGGGAAGAAACAGTCGAAGTAAAAATATGAATTAATGGGTGTTTCGAAAATGTTTTCCAATTTGTATTAATGTTCATGTTGTGTGTTATAAATTATGTTCCTGCTTCTAATCATTTGATGTATGAGTATTTATTTACAGACAATACATTCTATACATTCTGGTACCTTTCTGGTAATGATAGATGTCCATTGAGCTACTGCAATTGGGTGAGAGTGTTTCATCATCATATATGACCAGCTTAACCATCAAGTAATCCCAGCTAAAGTTCTACTCAAGATCATACCAGTCTGACCAGCTCATGGTGACCAGCTAGAACACTGTGACCACCAGCTAAACCAGCTATCTTGACCAGCTAATGGTGACCAGCTACTAGACCACTGTGACCACCAGCTAAGCCAGCTATCCCAACCAGCTAATGGTGACCAGCTAGACCACTGTGACCACCAGCTTTTACCAGCTAAACCAGCTATCCTGACCAGCTAATGGTAACCAGCTAGACCACTGTGACCAAACCAGCTATCCTGACCAGCTAGACCACTGTGACCACCCGTTTTTACCAGCTAAACCAGCTATCCCGACCAGCTAATGGTGACCAGCTAGACCACTGTGACCAAACCAGCTATCCTGACCAGCTAAAGTGTCCAAAACCCCTCTCAACCAGCCAACTAATCCAGCCTAATATTGACTGGCCGGTCAGGCTGGTCAGGCTGGTTTACCAGCTGGCTTACCAGCCTGACCAGCCTGACCAGCCTTGTTGGTCTTAGCTGGTTTTTTCAGCAGGGTTGTACTTGAGTAAAAGTAGAAGTACCAGAATGTAGGAACACTCCTGCAGATCTTGTACTTGAGTAAATAGAAGTACTCAGATCTTGTACTTGAGTAAAAGTAGGCCTAGAAGTACTCAGATATAGTACTTGAGTAAAAGTAGAAGTACTTAGGTCTTGAACTTGAGTAAAAGTAGAAGTACTCAGATCTTGTAGGCTACTTGAGTAGAAGTAGCTACTCAGGTCTTGTACTTGAGTAAAAGTAGAAGTAGCTTCTCAGGTCTTGTACTTGAGTAGAAGTACTCAGATCTTGTACTTGAGTAAAAGTAGAAGTACTCAAATCTTGTACTTGAGTAAAAGTAGAAGTACCAGGATGTAGGAACAATCCTGCAATCAAAATGTCCCTCAAATAAAAGTACAAAAGTATTATCATCAAAATATAGTTAAAGTCGCGACAGTAAAAGTAGTCATTGTGCAGATTGGTCCGTTTCAGAATAATATATATGATATGTTTTATAATGATTGATCATGAAAGTGTTCTCAAAGCTGGTAAAGGTGCAGCTAGTTTGAATGACTTTGTATACTGCAGGGTAGCTTGTGGATTTACTCCAGGTGGAACTAAAGTCTGATTTAACACTTGATTATATTTCACATCATTCATCCACATCTGTGAAGTAACTAAAGGTATTAAATACATGTAGTGGAGTAAAAGTACACCATTTACCTCTGAACTGTAGAGGAGAAGAAGAACAAAGTAGCAAAACATTGAAATACTTGAATAAAGTACAAGTATCTCAAAATTGTACCCAAGTATAGTACTTGAGTTTATGAACTTAGTTCATTTCATTTCAAACCTTTATTTAACCAGATTGGTCCCATTGAGATCATAGATCTCTTTTTCAAGGGAGACCTGCAGCATATAGGTTCCACATGAAACATAAAACAATAAAGGACATCATACATTATATTTACAGGATACATTTACATAGTTATAGACATTTACAAGTGCCCATAGTATCAACGAGCATTTCATTTAGCCTAGCTTTAAAAACATGCAGAGGAATGAGATTGCTCAGTTTCAATTCTTGCTGAAGATTGTTCCAAGCAAGTGGAGCTCTGCACATAAAAGCTGTCTTACCTAAGACAGTCCTTGCTCTTGGCACATCTAACAATACTACATCATGCAGTCTCAGACAATAGCTGATTGCAACTCTCTGTGTTATCAGAGAGCAGATATAATAGTTACTTTACACCAGTGGCTATAAAGATAGAAAGCACAGAGGCATGAAAATATATTTTCAAAATGCTCAACAGTGCTGCCAAAATTATAAACTGACTGCTACACAATTAAAATAAATGCTTTTATATATTTCTATTAGATGTGACTCTTTGGCGTTTCTGTTATTATTAACACTGCTGCTTTTGTTGTTCTGACTGCTAAAATCCTCTGTTATTCTTAATTTTAATGCCGATATTCCGTGGGGTCGGGGGGCTCGGATCCTTGTCACCTTTTTCATACCTGATGAGTTTGCATCCCTGGGATTAAGTCGTGGACTTCGGGTCGTGGCTAAACCTGTCTCTGCAGTCCTGCCTGGGTCTCGTCATGCTGCTTCCCTGAAGGCTCCCACAGGATTGTTGTTGACATCTTCGTGGATTCATCTTCTTATTATACACACATGCATTTCCTAACATTCGGTCTATATGCTGTCAAATGTATTATCTCTTCGATTTACACACGGCATCTATTGCACGTCTGTCCGTCCTGGGAGAGGGATCCCTCCTCTGTTGCTCTCCCTGAGGTTTCTCCCATTGTTTCCCTTTAAACTGTGGGTTTTCTCCGGAAGTTTTTCAATTCAATTCAAAGCTTTTATGGTCATTGTACAGAATACAACGAGATGTATATTCACTGCTCCAGCGAGTGCTTTTAAAAACAGACATATTAAAACACAGATTAAAAGGTCTGACAGTTTCGACCAGCAAGTAGTGCACACAGCTTTGGATGGTCATGTAGATGACCAGGATTAATAATAAATAAATGAATAAAATAGAATTATGATAAAATATATATGATAAATATTACAGTGTGTACATTTCCTTGTACGATGTGAGGGTCTAAGGATAGAGGGTGTCGTTTTTCTCATACTGATATTCTGTACAAACTGTGCTGTTGTATTTGCTGTAAAGTGTCCCTACTCTAGGCTATTTTTATTATATGTACAGCACTTTGGCTCGACCAAAAATCGTTTATAAATGTGCTATATAAATAAAACTTGATTTGATTTGATTTGATACTCCTTTCTGCACATATTCTTACTTCACATTTCTTAGTTTATATTCTAAAATTCATTCATAGCATTCTATTCCCATGTAAATTACTGCTTTATTTAATTTGTATTGCTATTTAAAGGTAGAGTATGTAAGTTTGAGAAACCGTCTCGAGATCGCTAGAATTTGAAAATACACGACCGGAGAAAATCTGCCACTTCCTTATAGAGCCCCTCCTCGATTGGTTTTTCTTTTTACAGTACTACGGCTTCCACAGATGACTTTTTTTTATGGATTTTTTGTCAAAGCACTTAAGATATTCATTGCTATCGGGATGTTAAGAGCATTCCATGGAATATAAGAAAAAGTGTATCTCGAGCCGGTTTCTCAAACTTACATACCCTACCTTTAA
>CALSBZ010043318.1:0-13661 GCA_943591055.1 Gobionotothen gibberifrons | reverse complement strand
CAAAGATGAATATGGGAATAATATTGAAGGAAGGCAGACTTTGAAAACTAGACTAAAAAGAGAAACACTTTTTGACCTGATCTGGTTGATAAATATCAAAAAGACAAATGTTCAAAATTACAAATGGCTAATTATAAGTAAACAACATTTAAAAAACACTTGACATTTATTTTTAAAGAAATTGTATTGTACTGATGTATTTTCGATCTTTCCAATCCAGACGAGAGATCTGTCTCCCCGTCTGTGTGCGAGGGGGCAGGGCAGTTTACACACACGCAGCTGCTACATGCAGCAACACATGGAGGAGATGGCGGAGAGAACGCGCTCCGAGCTGTGGTTAAACTTTACCCGTCTCAAAAATGCTCGTTGCCAAAAGTGCAAAAAGAGTTTAGCATGTCAGGGCGGTAACTCGAGCAATTTGTCTAAACATTTAGCAAAAGTGCACCACATCCAGACGGAGAAATGCACCGGGTTCGACTGTCTTTCTAGTATCTCTGTAGCCCCGTCCACGAGTAACATTTCCACGTCAGGTATTATGTATGCTAGCAGCAACACACAGAGTTAACTCGATGATACAAACATGGGTTAATGATTAGAGGGAACTGAGTTATTTATTTTGTTAAAGTTTCAGCTATTCTGTTCACAGTTCTGTCATCCCATTATTTAATACGATTTGTTAAAACATTGTTGTTTCTTTTGATGTGAACTATTATGTATTTAATTTAAATAAAAAGCAATGTTAATTTTGTTCACAATTTGTTAAGAGTACCGTTAAAAGACTGGACCGATAAGCGGCATCGATAAAAGTAGTAGTACCGTTAAAACCTCAACGATACCCATCCCATAGTAAGGTTAAAAAGTTCCTTTGTTGGTCAACATAACTTATTATTTTGTAGCGAAAACTGTAACTGTTTTCTTTTCACATCGTTACCTTAATGTTTTTGATTACATTTTTAAAAAAAAGGTGCATATGATTGAAAACTTAATTCCCATAGAAAGAGTATCATGGCTCTTCATGTGGGAAATGCATGAGAGCATTAGTCAACAATCACTGAGGTTAGACTGCGACACATTTGGGCTCTAATAACATCTGGTGGTGATTTGTAAATGCTTTTAAACATTTCCCATCCCTTTCATTCACACCAGCTACAGTATTTAGTTTGATGAAGACAGAGAGGACTCGTAAATCATCTCACCTTTCCACCAGACAGCACAGAGTCATCCTCCATGTCATCTGGAAGTAAAAACAGATTTCAGAAAGACTCATTCTAAACATTGTGTTATAGTTTAAAAACGTTATTCTAAACACAACTAACCACATCAATTACATAACAGATACATACCCAGGTCAGCCAAGGTCCCTCCTTTCACCGGAGTACTCTCGTTGTCTTTCTTTGAGTTTGCTGCGTATGGGAAAAAAAATATATGAGAAAAACGACGATTGAAAAGGGTGAACAACTATATTAATACAAGTTTAATTCAGCCGTCGGTAGGGAGGCATTAGAGAGACACTGAAATAAATGGAGTGAGAAATACTTTTCGTGTGTTCAGGGGGGAGAGAAGTGATTTTTGTAAAAGTGGGACATTTCAGATGGGACTTAATGGGAGCAGTTTGAAAAGGGTTACACGTCTGGTTCCTGAGGCTTTTTTCCTACTTTTTTAAAACTGGGATATGGTGAGTGTGTGTGTGTGTATGTGTATGTGTGTGTGTGTGTGTGTGTGTGTGTGTGTGCCAGATGAAGAGGAATTTCTGTGCGTGGATGTTCTTATCATTCTCATTTCCCCAGTTTAAAATATGCTCGGATTGGTTAGCTGACCAGCTCTGTTGTGATTGGTCAACTTCCTAGAGATGTCCCGCTCCTTAGCCTAACTTGTACAATGTGTTGGAGCGCTAGCCAATAGACGTGCTTGAGTTACAAAGTGATGTTATTACGTTGGGATGTTAGCATTTGCAGACCATTTACATGCACACAAATCTATATAAGCACATGACGTACCGTTCTTGGACACGCTGCCCTCCTCCATGCTGGCGCCAGCGGAGGAGTCGTCCATGTCCTTGTTCAGGTCCTCCTCTGTGTCCTCCTCCTCACCTCTGTGGCCCCGCCGCTTCCAGGAAGGGGTCTGGTTCCTAACACCAAAGAGAGAGTCATGAGTCAACAAAAATCTATTTGAGACACATTTGACAAGATCGAGCATTTAAAAAAAAGGTTTTTCACATTTCAAGCAATTTAAAAAGTGTGTTTAAGATAATATTTGTTGTCAAAAGTCATAAGAGTGTTACAATGCAAAGACAGAAACTTAAGACAAAGACACCAACAGTCTCTTGCACAGATTACTGAATATTATTTTGCTATTAACAAACTAAGTTATGTTGTGTGACAGCAGTCTAATTACTGGTTCAAATTAAAAAAGGGGAAACATTTGTTTTAAATGCAGTAAGACTTTGTAACTCAAACATACAATTCAAGCACTTTTCAAACCTTGAAAAAATTAATACATTTAAGGATTACCAGCACTTGTAGAAACCGAGCATGAGCACACACGAGTCAAAGACATTTTGTGTTTGGACTTAGCTTTGTTATTACTCTTTTAATGTCTAGTGTGGTATCATTTATTTTCATTTCCAAGTGCATTAACGTCTATGGTAAGATTAAAAAGGATATGTCTAGTAATATTCTACATTTGTTCACACCAAACCCTATTAGAGCTCAAAACCACCAATAAATCTTAAAAACCCATCAAAAAGCCACACTTTTGCACTAGGTAGCATGCTAATCCTTTCCATGAATATAGCAACTGCTTTTTTGGTGTCAATGCCACAATACCCTGCATACGGGAAAAGCATCAAATGAGTATTAATCCACCACTTAAAAGTAGTCCCAAACAGATGCAATATTTAAGTGACATTTCAAGGTTCAAGGCTTTTATTGTCAAGCCTTGAAATGCAAATTAAATATTGCGCCTGTCTAGTAATATTCTAAAAAAAAAAGAAATCACACCAAACCCTCTATAAGAGCTCAAAACCACCAATGAATCTTAAAAACCCATCAAAAAGCAACACTTTTGCACTAGGTAGCATGCTAATCCTTTCCATGAATATAGCAACTTCTATTGGAGTCGATCCCACAATACCCTGCATACGGGAGAAGCATCAAATGAGTATTAATCCGCCACTTAAAGTAGTCCCAAACAGATGCAATATTAAGTTGCATTTGCCGCAGCTCATTGTCACATTAGGGTTATATGTTTGTAATTGTTTCTAATACTTTTTCCTACAAGTTCCTTTCAGTTATTATGCTCCAAATATCTGGATCAAACTCCCAGAACCCTGCAGGTCCGCTGCAACTCTGAGTACTTTTAAATCCAGGCTGCAGACTTTTCTTTTTGCCGCTGCTTTCAATTGAACTATTCACATCTTACTCTGTACTGTAACTTTAATTAATGTACTTTTGTTATCTTTGCTTTTAAATGAATGTTTCTCAATGCTCTTACGGTACGTCCACACAGCGGCTTTGGAAAAAGCTTGCCGGCGGGCGTGTCTGAAGCTCGACCAACAACCAATCACATGAATCTCCCGCCCCAGACACACAAGCAGCGGTTTGATTGGCTAGAGCTTGTACTGGCATATGATTTAATTGGCTGACGCTTCCACCGAAAGCTTCAGAAGATTCAAAAGTTGAACATTGCTCAACTTTTGCAGCTTGAAAGGCCAGGAAAGCTCCGCTCTGCTTCCCACAATGCAGTTCGGCAAAAGGTGTCACCCCATTCAAAGTGAATGGGCAGAACGTGTGGACGGGCCGCTAATGTCTTTCATTTTTGTAAAGCACTTTGAATAGAGTGCTGCAGGGATGACATATTCACCAGGAAGTAAGCTGCTGGTTCCCTCGACAAAAAAGCAACGGGATATCTCCATAGGATTTTGGAAAATAGCTGGAAATAAGGTTTGTGGAAAACAAACCCGTTTGATAAATGCACGTTTTGTTCAGCCGGATAATATCCACATGTCTACCCTACTTTTATCATTTTCGAATCATAAATCTAGTCGCCAGAAGCTAAATGCTAACGTTATGCTATAAAGGAACTACAGCAGGGTCGCTGCTTCAACGTCACGCCAACTTCAGATCCATATTCAAACATACAGATTCTAAATGGTACAAGTTGAAGCGTTTGTTTGAACAGTTTGCAGGAGGCAGGTACTTGCTTTCAAGCAGAACAGGGCAAACTAACTTAGAGGAGTGTTAACGTGTTCGGTGTAATGACGTAAAACGGCCTCCACGACTTCTGTAGTCCTATTCAGCCACTTGGTAACAACCATCGTTTTTCAGACACGTCAACTCTTCAAAGATCACCAGCGGGGTCACTGCTGATGGATTTAATGTCGTAGAACAAAACGTGATCCGTCTCTTCAATGTGTTTCAACCACAGATCTTATTTCCAGCTATTTTCCAAAATCCTATGGAGAAATCCCATTGGCTCTGAGACGAGGGAACAGGGAGTGGTGAAATGCTGACTCACTTCCTGGTTTTAGGACGCGTAACTGCACCGCTCTATTGCCTTGTGTTGAAAGGTGCTATATAAATAAACTTGCCTTACAAAAGGAAATGAGAATAAAAAATGGCCTCCTTACCCCTTCTTCCCTCCCTTCTTGCGGGACTCTGCGGGAGTGCTGGGCGGCGAGGGAGAGCGCCTCCTCTTCTTGCTGGCGGAGTTGGCCTTGCGCTCCTTGCGATCGGGTGTACGGGAAGACTGATCAGACAAACCCCGTGCAGCGCAGAGGGAGCGAGGGATGGAGGATGAGAGAAAGAGCCGCAGAATGAGAGGATGGAACGGTTGCACACACAAGGAGGGGAGGCGGTGGGAGAACGGCGGCAGGGAGTGGGGGGGGAGGATGCAGTGGAGGTGGAGGAGACGACCAGGGTTCCTGTAAACTGTCCGCTATTTCAAAATGCACCAGAAACTTTACTTTTAAGATTTATCCGATATATAAGTCAACACCTAACTTTAGTAATGACTCTTACTAGTTACTATAAATGCATTTTATATTTGAGCACTTACTGTTTAAGGCCACTTTGCACCCAGTAAAACAACTCCTTTGAAATAAACCAGGTTCTGAACGGCTGTGCTAGCCTCACATTAGTCCAAAATATCCTCTCTTTCAACCAGACATGTACTTTTTGTGTTCATTATGGTCAAAGATGTATCCGCACACAGATCAAGTCAGCACCTACGTTTTGTAACAAGATTGTTTTTGTTTTCAAACTTCCATTTTTAGTTGCTTTGCGCCCTGTAAAACAAATATAAGTAAATCAAAAATATTTTGAGTCAAACCAGCTTCTTCTAAGTTTGACAGTAAGCATAATGTTAGCTGGAGGGTATTTTCATAAATTGTCAAAGACCTAAGCTTCATCCCAACGTCCCCCCTCGACTCCTCTCCTCGGTGACTTGACCCGGAAATCAATCGGGACACGCCACGTTGAAGGACGCCATGTTGAAGGACGCCATGTTGAAGGACGCCACGTTGAAGGACGCCATGTTGAAGGACGTCCCAATCGCTTAAATGCACACGGAGGAGTTGAGGAGGGAGGAGGCTTCCAGAGGAGACACTAGACAAGGGTTTGGCAACCTTTTACTATCGAAAGAGCCATTTTCTGTCCTCTTCAAATACATTTAAAAAAAATTCTGCTTCGCAAAATGAATTCGATAACACAGCATGTAAAGATTTATATAATTATCATATAAAAAGACACAAGAACTATAGTTTGCTTAGGGAATGATAGAACGACAGCACAAAACCGTATCTGCATAACAGCGCTTTGTGTCCAATATCATTCCTCATCACAGGCGACTTCTTGAGCTGAATTACTGTCCTCAATGTGTTGCAATTTTATAAAACTAGACAAAAGATATACAGTAGTGTCATTTCCCCTCGCACATGGCCTCTAACTTCAGTCGATTAAAAGCGTTGAGCCTGTGCAGCAGATCGATTGTGGTTTGTAGAGCTACTTCACCAGCTTTTAAAACATTTAAATATTTTTCCAAACATGGACAGAAACCCTGAAACAAACTAGGAGACACAGAGCGAGGAAAGGTTTGGAAAGGATGGGCAACAAACAGACAGACGGAGAGATAGACAGACAGACAGACAGACAGACAGACAGGCGAAGGAGGACGGCGTCGGACTATTCACAGCTTCATGCAAAAAAACACTTACACACAAACCACCATTCAGACTGAACTCAAAGTTTTCCATCACAAACGTTCCATGCAGTACAGCATTCATGACCAGTATTAGAAATAAAAAAATGTATGCCTTTTGTTGGTTATTTAAAACACTTATGAAGCATATAATCAGACATGTGTTGCCGGTTTTTAACAACACCACTGTTTTCAAGCTGTACTGACTAGAAAACGTTCAGATTCGTGATTTTCTGACACACACACACACTCTCACACACACAGGACAGTGAGCTACCTCCTCCTCCTTGGGGAAGATCCTCTGGCGGAAGTTGACTGGCTTCTTGTTGTCGTCCACCTCGTAGTCTTCCTCGTTCATCCACTCATTGAACGAGTCGGTGTCCATAACCCACTTTGCATGCACCTGAGTGGGAAGGAGACAGAGTTTGTGGACAGTTCCTCAACATGATCAAGTCTGAGTTTAAAAGGTTTATTATTCCATCCAAGAAGTGTCACATCAAACACTTCCGCCCTGAATTTCATCAATTGGACCAATTATTTAGTGGCAGCTATTCCTCCAATTGGTTTTCTTTTGAGATAAACATCCCAATACAAATGTTAAAAATGAATTGAAAGATATTTTTCTCTATTAATGCCAATGTCTTTGGTTAAAATATGAGTTTGTTTTCACCTTCCATGGCTCGTCGTTGCTGGGGGGGGTCCTCCACGTCGCCATCCACCTCTGCTGCCGACACCCAGGTATCATAGCTAATAGAATAAACAAACAAGTCAGCGGTAAGTACAAGAATCATGAACTGACATGCTGCACCCAGAAATAGAGAGGTTTTCTTATTAGAATGAAAAACATAATCCTCCCCATTAATTTAAGATTTAAAAATATGGATATGTATTGATCAGTGTAGTATGGAAATTGTAGGGGTGGGAAATCCCCAGGCTCCCCACGATACTATCACGATACGATACTATTGCGATACGATACTATTGCGATACGATACTATTGCGATACGATATATTGCGATATTGCAATTCACATGGGTCATATCCATGTCTGTCTTCCCTTCCTGGTTAAAAAATGTATTTGCAATATGAATAGTTTATCTAAAGAACACAATTTATGTTATTTGAACCTAAAAAGGAGATGGCTTTGTTTTTGTTACTTTCATTGCAATTATATACATATCTTAACTTCCTGTTTTATACACGACCATCTTTCGGAGGGATACGCTACAGTTTAGGGCTGTGCAATTAAATCGTATTTTAATCGCGATTACGATTTTGGCCTGCCACAATCACGAAAACAACATAATCGAAACAAACTATTATTTTGCTTTGCTAGGTTGTGAACATATTTGATCTAATGTATTTATATTTATATATGTTTAGTAGCTTGTGGAAGTCCGCTCCAAAATATTTGTTGATTGGTATTTATTATTTTTATATTATTTATTTAAAATGTAAATATATAATTTATTTTTGTATTGGTTTTTCAGTTGAATTATACGTTCAGGGTAATCAACAGTTAAACACATACTGATACAATTATTGTTTGTTTTAAAGTTCAATAAATTGATGTTTTCAAAGTCAATGAATAATCGTATTTAATAATCGTGATATCTATTATTGACCAAAATAATCATGATTATGATTTTTGCCATAATCGCACAGCCCTACTACAGATTACATTAAAAAGTTTATATAATAAAATATCGATACTTGGCATCCGTGTATCGATACAATATCGCGATACTATGCTGTATCGATTATTTCCCCCACGCCTAGAAAATTGCAATAAAATGAAAGATATTCAAGAATCTAGGTTATACAAATACCCAATTTAAAAGCTAAAATCTTCTATAGCAGCATTTCTTTATTAACTATTTAATCCCGGAAACTTAACTGAGAAAAAGAATACAAATCTGTCTCTCTACACATATCAGTTTAAACGTTACTGATGACATATGAGATATCCAAGTAAAAAATCTTCATCTGACGGAAAGGTTGAAAAGAGTAGATATCTTTCCGAGCAACATGTTATTCATCAGGTTTAGTAAACTGGTGAGTGAATTTAAATGTGTGTCTGTTAAGTCGCTTCGGAAACATGCAAGCTGTTTCGGTGGCTTAATGACAGATGGAGGAAAGTAAATATGTTTGAATGAAAACACATCTATGACACAGTGAGATCTGTGAGCCTCTCTGTGCTGTTCTCTCCTCACCTGTCGGGGGAGAGGCCCCAGTGAACCAGCACCTGTTTGTCTTTCCTCGTGACAGGACGCAGCCACTCATCTGCAACATACACAAACCAATCGCTGACAAATACACACTGGCCAGTAAGCTATACGAAATGCAACTGCGTAAACTAAAACATATTTGCAGTTACGAAAACCCTGGGAAAATGATCATCAGCCAAAAGAATTTGTATTTTCAGAAGCTTGCGAAAGGACTCATATTTGCCATCAGGCTAAAAATGAATACTGCCCATGAATTGATGCGGTCAACATTTTTATCCAATCCGAAATTAACGACAATTCAACCCCTACCTTCTTCTTGTTGGGATGTAGAGGGGTAAATATGGTGGGTGGCCTTTGACTTGTCGTCAGTAATGGAGCCCTGCAGAGGATAGAGTGGAGGAAATGACAGTCATAAGTAAACACAAAATATAAATACAACAGAGTTTGCCGTTAGAAAGAAAACATCTCTACTTTGCGGACAAATCAATGTCTCAGGAAAGGCTTTTATGCTCACCTGGTGCCGCTTGACGATGTCTTTCAGCTTAATGGCTTGTTTCTGCTCGATGTCCGTCGACAGGAACACGGTGGGTCGAGTCAAGCAGTTATTCTACAAGCACAGAAATAATAAGTTAGGACCATAAACAATATATTTCATCCTAAAAAAGGGATCTAGAAGAATAAAGTTGATCATGTATCTATCCATCTAACTTGTTTTGGGGGAAACTGTAAATGTACAACAACAAAGCACAAATGCATTTAAGTTATTTCGCAAAGTAGCAGGTAACTTTAAAAACAGTACAATCTGGTCTCAATAAAGTGCAGCTTCATTGAGCAATACTTAGCGTTTTTGAAAATATTGTCGGGGTCTTTCTACAAGGGCTGGATTATTCAAAAAGCATCAATCAGAAACATCAAGTCACTCATTGCAGAGCAGCAGACTTCTTAATGTAGTTGTGTTATGTTATTTGTATGTGTCTGAAGTGTACGTTGTGCTTTGCATGGTGAGTGTTGTTTTCTTGGCGATTCCAACGACACATTTTGAATTTGATGCACATTTAATAGTCAGTAAAGTAATCTGAACACTGAAACGCTCCTCAAAGCAGCAGCTTGTGTTCATGGGTCGTACCTGCACCAGGTTCTTCTCCACATTTAGGAACATCTCCACGTTCCTGTCCATCCGGGAAGGATTCTGCAGGTCAAATCTACGCCTGGGAGTGATTAGAAAGGACAATTAGACATACAACGAAATAGGGTTGTAATACAGAACAAACAGCTACAACACAGTGTTTAGTAAGAGTGAAAACAAACGAGTGAACGTGTCAAAGCAAAAACAGGAGCTTATTTGTGATAACGGAGCCAATTGGTTTGCTTTTAGGACGACATAATAGTTTCAGTTTTGGTCAACTCACCACCCCTGCTCGCTCTTAAACTTGTAGACCGACCCCAGGATGTGACAGAGAGCACCTCCGGCCTTGAAATCCAGGAAACACTTGGCCTGAAGATAGAAGAATAACAATGAGGATATACAATGTCAGCACTCAGATATTGCCTTCTATTCATGTCATTAAAGCAAAGACAGAAGGAAAGCATGTTGTTTTGAGGAAATACTAAATGTATGTGTGTTTGATGTGCTTACAGGTAGCTTGGTAAGAGCAGGATTGTTGACCCTGCGTCCGAACGCGTCCTCCTGGAACTGCAGCAGCTGGACCACCAGACCCGCCAAAGATTTACTGGAGGGGGAGTCATTCTGCACATACTGGGAGCAGACAGAAATAAAAACATTAATAACATACACATACACTCTGCAGGGAAACTGATACACATACAAAAGCTGCACAATTAGTCCCATACACTGTATCACATGTGTACTTTATCACAACTCTAATGTCAGGGGGGGAAATGCACCATTGAGTAAGTCAGTGAATAAAACAAATGTATTAATAAAACCACCTGAAGAAATAATAATGCATATACAGAGTGCTGTTCCCAGTGCTCAAATATGCTTATTTACACATGTAAGACATCCTATATAGGCTTCTTGACAAATACATATAATTGACTACGAATGATACAACTGTTCATTTGTTTAAGTGCACATTTATCCATTTAAAAATCATGTGAAGTTGCCAATATTGGTGCATTTTGTAATCTGAAGCACACAGTTTAAAGTAATGTATGCCCACTCCTGCTCTAGTTTAGAGATAGCTGCATTGTTGATACAATGACACAATGTCTGGCAAGGAGAAATTAGGACAAACCAAACTATTTATAACAAGGACCGTGAGAAGGAGAGCCACTTCTAACCTTAAAACACATCCAACGTGGCTGTTTTAGGAACACTGATTGCATATAAACAAAGCCAAGCAAAGCTCTGGGTTGGCATTTGTGAAGAAGCATGTTTACAAGTTTAGTCCCAGATGTACATATGTGTTTAAACCTAACTTAGTCTACACAACAGCTTTCAAAATTCCCCCATCTAGCTTTTTGTCTTTTACTTCAACATACAGGGCTATGGAGCATGTCAGTGGGTTTGTGAGAGCATGAAGGGACAGGAGGAGCTTTCTTTGTTTAGCTAACTAAGTGGAGCATGCACAGTGTGCTATGCTGTGTTGACAAAACTCAAAAACACGCACTCTCCAGCCACAAAACAACTGCTCTTGCAAAACGCACACTATACTCTGATGCTTGTGCATTGAGAACATGGGCATTCATAAGAAATAAAAAAGCGAACGCAGGGTTATATTCAGGTTGTATTTTAAGTTGCTTGATAACGCTGGGTCTCGTGACAAGCGAGGGTAACATTGGGTTAGCTTCCGAGGCCTTTTGCAAGACTCAAAAGGGAGTTTTGTTTAAAATGTTTATCGATTAAGGTTTTGTACACATGTATTAAAACATAAATTGCAGAAGCTCCCATTTCCGCGCCTTTATAAGCATTTTCGCCCCGTGTGTGTTATTGCAACAACACTGAAGGAGCAGTTACAGAAATACAATAATACACACTTTCTTTTTGTGCTGTGCAATAATCACTTGTTATTTGATAACAAAAGGCAGATTATAATGACAAAACACCATAATATGTTCCTTATGTCACTTTTCAATCGCGTCTACTCATGTTTAGCCATGGTTGTGTACTAATGGTTGTCTATATTATTACTAATATGTGATTTTCTTCTCTATATGTAATAAATACACGTACTCTTTATTATTGCATGCCCTTTTTTAAACCACTTTTGTTGTAAAAGCGTTAATTTCCCCGCTTCGGGACATTCTGGTTAGCTAGCTAACGATGAGCTAGCTAACACATAAACAGCCCCAATCATGTAAAGAACGAGTATTTAAACTCATGCTAACACGATCATGTGCTTACAATACATCCCTGCGCGTAAAGACAAACACTTATATGAAAAGCTTCGTCTGTATCTGTAGTTTGTGTTGCTAGCTAGGATAGCAGTTGGGATCCATTGTGCCAACGGGCCGTCATAGAAATCAATGGAGAACCAGCTACCTTCTTGTAGTGTTTTCCGATCCACTGCCGAACCGTCTCAAACTGCGATATCGTCTCAGAACTTTCCCAAAATTTCGCAGAAGGACCACCGTCTTTCTTCCTCCCCACTGCGGTGGTCCCGCCGCCCACAGTGCCCGTCGCCGGTCCGCCTGAGCCCGTCGCGCCTGCCGTTGTCGCCGCCGTCGCCATTGTGTGTTTTGTTCGCTGCGTTTCTTTCTCCTCCACGGCCGCGTCGCTCAGCGTGCAAGTTTTCGAATGATATTGCGCAGCCGCAGACGGGGTTTACACTCACATCTCGCGAGACTCGTTATTATAGGGCTTTATGGGAAATGTAGGCAGTTACAGGAATCTGAATCAGAATACCTTTATTAGAGGGGACATTTACAGCAGAAAATAGCCAAAGACAGCTTAATGTTACCTAAAGCATGCATACAAAAGTATTAAAGATACAAAAAAAAAAGAAATTATAATAAAAAAAGTTACACATTATACAAAATATGGAGGATTTAGAAGCCAGGTTTGAATATATATTGCACATATTGGTATTTAACAACAAGGAGTCAGAATGCGAAAGATTACCAAGTAGGTTTACACATGCGAGGACATTGCCTTGGTGTACATGGTGCAAACATAAACACAGTTAAAGAAGATAAAAAGTGATAAAAACAACCAGAGAATAAAATAAAACATATTATTAAAAGAATGGTTGCGTTAAGTTATAGAAAATGATTGACATGATATCTGGTTAAACCAAAAAAGCAGTACTGAGAATAAAAAACAGTACATGTGTGCAGTATTGTTATGTAAAGTGGAAAGCTACAGATAATAAGAGAGGCATCAGATTGGTTTGTGAGAGTTTGCGTTTCTCTATTTTAGAAAATATACAAATAAAAAACAAATATTTATAAGAATAAGAATAATACATTTAATGTATATAGGCAAGGCAAGGCAAGGCAAGTTATTTATAAGGCACATTTCTAGCTTCTCTCTTCACTGTACATTTTACATTTATATATTCATTCTAATATTTAATATTCCATCCGTCACATACTTATGTAAATATAACACCTTGCTTTATCTTGTTATTGTTCATTTGTGAATTCAACATGTATATTTTCTACTTTCTTGTTTATTTATTGTCTTTTAATTGTTATTGTACAATGCCATATGTTTTTATGCTGCTGCAACACAAACATTTCCCAAATTGGGATCAATAAAGTTCTATCTTATCTTATCTTATCTTTCAACACAAGGCAATTCAAAGTGCTTTACAAAACCTGCGGTGTCTCACAGAGAGATAAGGTCCTTCTTTCCTGCAGCGGTCAGACTGTACAACCACCCTGGTAGACCCCACACACACATATAACAACAAAGACTAAAACACTCCTGTTGTGCAATACTACATATGTGCAATATACTGTGTATATATATATATATATATATATATACCGTAAATAGCTGTGCAATTTATTCTACCACCTTTTATTCTTTCCCCTGCTGTTATTTCGCTAAACTGTTACTGGATGTGTATCTTGTAAATTGTGTAACTTCTAGTTCTAATTAAGTTCTTGCATGTTTCTTGGTTGATATTAAGCTATCTTTGGCTCGCTGCTGTAACGATTGTAAATGTCCCCTCTGTGAGACAAATAAACGTATCCTGATTCTGTCATGGTGTTATAATGCCCATTGAATCCAACTGTATTTTTAGCACAGCACCTTTAAACAATAATAAC
>CALSBZ010043310.1:167223-191007 GCA_943591055.1 Gobionotothen gibberifrons | reverse complement strand
TCAGTTCATCGAAATGCTGCACCTTAATGTTTATTTTATTATATTTTGTATTTATTTGAGTGAATACATTCACAGTTTAATAATAATAAAAAAAAAACACAAAATATTTTATGTTTTGTGATAATTGTTTCTGCTGTACCGAAAACGTACCGAACCGAACCGTGACCTAAAAACCGAGGTACGTACTGTTGGAGCGCCACCTAGTGGAGTGGTTGAAGGTTTGAATCTGCTCCGCGCCGTCCGTTGATGAGTGGTCTGCTATAAGAAGAAGGACTCAGACACCGAGATATCAGATAAGCAATAAGCTGAGTTCACTTGGTAAAAAACAACAATACAGAAATGCATCTTAAATACAATACCAAAATACAAAGTCCCCGTACAGTACTCCAGACTCCATTCTACCGCTATCACGACAGCCGGTCAGAACAAGAGCACCGAATATTGAAATCAAACAGCTTACATACAATTTCAGTAGGAGATGCTCCTCCTTTCCTATCTTCTAATTGGCTGTTCATTCCTGGGCCAATGAGTCAGCAGCTGTCAACAGAGTCAGCAGTTGTTGACTTCAACTGATCCCTCCCCTCTCCTTACAGTGTGAGTGAGAGTATATACATTTAACTTTATCATCATCATAACAAAAATAAACCCAAAATCATCTAAAACATCTCATCAAAACAAAAAGGACAAAACAAAGTTTTTCCCGTGTTTGCAGCACAATTTTCTTCAGATATTTAAACAAACAAATTATCAATATACTTCATTAATGTACTGCCCCTAGGAAACACAAAGCCTGACAAATGTTCATGCAGGGCATTCGTAAATGAACCTGCAGATAATGGCCTTTTAAATTAATATTCCAATTTAATCAACAAATAATAACAATAATCAATTTTATCAATTTGTTCACCCATTAGAAGTGAACATACCTCATAATGTTACATCAGGATGTTAAACTAAGCTTTAGCCAAATCAATCACTATTACTGTATCAGATTTAACTGCTGACTGAACAAACAAAGTCTCTTTGTTTACGACATGCAAAACACATTTTCCAAGTTCAGCATCAGCCTTTGTTACTCCAAAATTACGTTTTAAATCGGAATATCAGAAATAGAACAAATATTCAATCTTCAGAAATGTTCTCAACAAATGGAGAGTAATGCCATCTCTCTATCTAGTAAATAGCCAACATGTTTAAGATATATAAAATAAGCCTAAATACTCCTTTACTAGTTTTGATAATGGACAATTTAATCTCAAAACAAAACAAAACTGGACTCATGTCTGTGCTATTTGTTCTTCAAAATAAATTAGTAAATACTTTGTGAAGTATTCACAATATAACTAACCCTCTCTAGGATATGAAATCCATTAATCTTTAACCAGATACTATTTAACTATTTATTTTTATTCATTCATGATAACAATGATATAACAACCACACGTTTTACCCATAGCTAGTTTAGATGTCAAGATTATCAGATGTCTTGTATGCTTAACAAAGGATAGTAAACTTTAATCTTTTCAGTATTCCAGACCATAGTTAAACAAGCAGCCTCTTTGTTTAAATACTAAGTATAATGTTTCTACACCACCCTTTGGAAAACTCTTGCACAGTTATGCTGTAAAATCATTGCATAATGTCTTCAGAGCCTGACCAGTCTGAGAAAAGCCTCTCTCAAGATCCTGTAATGAGAGCAGTCAGTGATTGTTGTCCCCTGGAGCTGTAGTCAGTTGGATCAAAGAAACTCTTGTGGCACTGGGATGTCCAGAGGGGAAGAACCTCTTACAATCAGCAGACACACGTTATCCTCTGCACAGCAGGAATCCCCAAAAACTTGCAGTTCCTCTTCACACCACTGTTGCCTTGACAACGAGGCACAAGCAAAATGTCAAAAACTCCTCAGAGATGCGTTCTCTGCACCGTTCCTCTGTTTCTGTAGTGAGCAACATCTCACCAACACACTGATTCAGAGTACAACCCAAAAGTGGCACAGAACTATCCAGTGCCGCTGTAATCACAGCAAATCAGCTACTAGAGAAAAAACTCAACTCAACTGAGTGTCTATATGGTCAGGAATGCTGAAACATATGAATGTTAAAACAAACTATCGGTGGTAGTTTACCCAGATTCTTTAAATCATTAAAAGTAGTAAAACTACATTGTAAAATCTCATTAGTCTAGTTGACGTCCTGCTTTAAAAGTCTAGTCAGGAAAAATTTAATAAACTTCACCTTTAAAATCTTCTTGCTTATTCTATTCTTTTTCAAATTGTTTATCTAAGTTGTGTGTTACAAGCATGGTTAGTTTGTAACAGAATACAAAACTAACTGTATTCAGCGCTATATCTGGAAAACAAGTAATCTAATTACAGTTAATGAATATATTCTTGGAACCCTTAAAGGAATTATTGATGGAAAAGTTTTCCTCACAAACTGTAATCTTCATTACCAAAGCTAAACCCTAAAGAAATCACCACGGAACAGCTTTCTTTCCTTATCACTCAATTGTTTCAATAAAAACTAAAAAAGGCATTTTGAAAACTCCCCACTCTTGAGAACACTTTATTCCATCTAAGTATGAATGTTTATGACAGACACGCCCTATTAATCCAAAACGGTCTTTAGTGGTATCAATTGTGAACTTTCTTAATATTAATTGTAAATGCAACGTATGTTCTTTTTTAGAACAAAGAAAGCTGCAGCCGAAACTGGTCAACAGCAATTTTCTGTCAACCTAGATAAGCATGTTGTTCTTATATCTAATAAATATATTTTTATTCTATGTTACTCAAAAAACAATATGACATTTTCAGCAGTATAACTTTTACTCTTCAAAACATCTCACTTCTCCTGTCCCTCTGTCTCCTCACTGCCCTGCAGCTGCCTGCTCCCTGCTGCCGCACAAGCTTCTAAATCACAATTGACCTCTTGTGTTATCCAACAGTACAAGCATTTGTGCAGCACCTCTGTCATGCTTAAAACATGAACAGATTCCTTCTGACTCACAAACTTATAAAAAACCTCTCCTTAATTTCCATAAATGTTACTGTATGTAGTATAATTTTTTCTCTGAAATATAATTAAGTATAATTCCTAGCCAATGACAAATACCATGAAATTCACAATGCAATGCAATGGTAACAATCAGTTCTCAAAACTTCTCATAAAAACCACAATGTGACGTAACTGTATCCTACAGAAATTATGCTAAAAATAACAAACTATAGTTTCTTATTTATTTCAATATATCTACTACATCAAATCACACATTGATCCATTAATTTTCAATGTATTCACTCCAAATTCAGATCACTTATTGATTTTATACTCTTTATTTGTAGGCATCAGAGGAAAAAGCCAGCATGCTGCTGCTCTTATGGCTTGACAAAACAAAGGGTCTCTTCTTCTGCAGAATCAGAAAGAGGGGGGGAGACACTTTCACAGACAAATACAGACACACCCCAGCTGGAGCTCTCAGCTTTTTCAAGAGAAGGGGGCTTTTTTTAACAGTTAACAAACTATGGTATACCAATACATTTAGCGCTTAACTTATACTCTCTTGTGCCTTAGGTGCAGGACTGGTTACCTCACTCTAAGCACTGAGTTTAAGGTACAGGACTTAACTACCTCACTGTTAAAAAAACACTTATATTCTCTTGTCCACTAGGTGTAGGACTGGTTACCTCACTCTAAGGCAGTGGTTCTCAAACTTTTTCTGTCGGGACCCCCCTTTGGAGAAAAAAAAAAGTTGGGCCCCCCCCAACACAAATAGTCAGGCTCAGTGGCGGCGCCAGAGATTTATTTTGGGGGTGCTGTGGGGTAGCTTGACGTTTCATAGAGGGTGCTTAAACATTTAGGGTTTCCCATTAATGTACCGGGCGCTACAGTGGAATTTTCTACTGCAACAATCCTCCCGCATATACACAGTGTACCCGCGACTGTTACAATGAAGGCTCGATAATCAGCTCACGGCATATAGGTGTAAGCAGGGGTAAAGTGCTATTTTTATAGATGGTGGCTTGCCCCCGGGAAGATTTATTTTTAAATATTGAAGGTAAATGCATCAATCTGGTGCACTTTGAGAGCAACATTAAGAGATCTATGGATACATCTCTCAACACCCATATGAAACAGAAATGTAAACAGATTTACTTTTTCTTTATGGATATTTTACAAATCACCCTTTTAAACTTTATTCTTGTTTTACTGTCATATAGTATTTCATACCTGTTTTTCATTTATTCTCTTATTTTTTTAATAACTATAATGATCATATAAACGTGTGCCTCGGAAATAATTGTTTACATTAATGGTGACCAAAACATTTGAGACCCACTGAGATAAAACTGAGAGAGTCCTTTAGTTCACGGAGTCTCTCAGTCTGACAGGAGAGGACTCTCCTCCACTTTGTTGTTGAAAAAACTCCTTATATCCGTTAGTGTAGCTCGCTAGCACCATAAGCTAACAACAACGATCTCCGGTACCGGTGCGCTCTGTCTCTCTCGCTCGCGCACACAAAATGGCTCGTTCCACACACACACAGAGCCGAGCTTTAATGAAACACAGAGACCCAGACGTAATAGTACTGTACTGCATCATATTATTTTCGAATCAATAATTTTTTTAATTATGATTTTTTTTTTTTTTTAAATAATCATTTTTCCTCCTGGTCTCTCGCGCCCCCCCCCTGGCATGCCTCGGCGCCCCCCCAGGGGGGCGCGCCCCCCACTTTGAGAACCACTGCTCTAAGGACTGAGTTTAAGGTACAGGACTTAACTACCTGACTCTTAAAAAACACTTATATTCTCTTGTCCACTAGGTGTAGGACTGGTTACCTCACTCTAAGGACTGAGTTTAAGGTACAGGACTTAACTACCTGACTCCTAAAAAACACTCTTTTTAGTTAACTTAAATATGTATTGTATTTTTTACCGTGACTAAGACACTGGGAATTCCCTGACAACTCTAAAATTTGGGTTATATAGCCAATCACAGATTTTTGCTAATAACAGGTATCTGCTCACCTTTTAGTTATAGGGCCCTGGTTTTAGTTGTCAGAGATATTCGAGATGTCTTCCCTGGACCGTTCGTCCGCTGTCTGTCGGTGTTCCTTCTATGCTTCCACCCATCACGTCGGGGTCACCAATTTGTTGGAGTGCCACCTAGTGGAGTGGTTGAAGGTTTGAATCTGCTCCGCGCCGTCCGTTGATGAGTGGTCTGACTCAGACACCGAGATATCAGATAAGCAATAAGCTGAGTTCACTTGGTAAAAAACAACAATACAGAAATACATCTTAAATACAATACCAAAATACAAAGTCCCCGTACAGTACTCCAGACTCCATTCTACCGCTATCACGACAGCCGGTCAGAACAAGAGCACCGAATATTGAAATCAAACAGCTTACATACAATTTCAGTAGGAGATGCTCCTCCTTTCCTATCTTCTAATTGGCTGTTCATTCCTGGGCCAATGAGTCAGCAGCTGTCAACAGAGTCAGCAGTTGTTGACTCCAACTGATCCCTCCCCTCTCCTTACAGTGTGAGTGACAGTATATACATTTAACTTTATCATCATCATAACAAAATAAACCCAAAATCATCTAAAACATCTCATCAAAACAAAAAGGAAAGTATTTTAGTGTCAGATATATATGTACTATATATTTATATTTGGTTCCGTTATACCAAACACAAAAGACACTGATTCCAAAAGGATCCAGGACTGTGTGTTTGTGTGTGTGTGTGTGTGTGTGTGTGTGTGTGTGTGTGTGTGTGTGTGTGTGTGTGTGTGTGTGTGTTCTATAGGGATATTTCACTTCAACTTCTCCCAAATGTTGTGGCAATTTACAGGTATAGTTGATCAATTATTATTTCGTTGTACAATCAAACAATAACTAAGAAAACATTACCTCTGCTCTCAAGTATAGACCTTTTACAGAAACATAGACACACCAACTCTCTTACAGAACACACATACATTTTCTAAACAGGTTTAGCACACACACATTTTCATCATGAGACCTACAAAACAATAATAATTTTCATTCATTGAATTTTAAACGCTGTAATCAATACTTTAAAAATACTGGAAATACTTCACGGCAGTTATCATTTCCGGTAGTTCCGGATGTTGTCATATGCTACCCACGTCTGTAAACAACACGTATTAAATAAACTGTACCTTCATTTAATATTCAGCAATAATAATATCTCGACGTCTATAGTTGCGGTGTTAAAATCAGTAGGATTCGGTGTGCAACACTCCGTGTCATTTTGCTTCTAAATTCACCTCTATAGGAAAAGGAATATTAGCCACATGCTAAATGCTAACCGGAGATTAAGGATTTTCAGAATAAAAGCTTGACATCAGAAATTGTGCGCGAGAACTTCTGGTTTTTCAGTATAAAACAGCATTTAAACTGATGGTACGTTTAAACAAAAATTATGCCATAAAACATTGATTTTAATTTCTAACAACAGCGAAGACAGAGCATTTAATGACATTTTCTCTTACTGGACCTCTTTAAAATGCAATTGAATACCCCTGCATTATAGCAACAACAACAATAATAATGATAATAATAATAGCAATAATAATTGGGAGGGGGGGCGCGGCTGTTCTTATGTTCTCTGAGGGGAGGCACACCTTCCCACACTTTGAAAACCCCTGGTGTAGATAATGTACTGTAAGACCCCGTTTACACGAGGACGATACGGGTTGTATCCGCATAGTTTCTCTTGCGTATAGCCCTTTCGTTTACACGAGGCCGTAACAAAACGATAGAAACGATGGCGGGTCCCAAGGTGGATAGATCTGCAAACGGAACGCTCTGGGGGGTCAAATGGCTCCGTGTGTACAGATGTAGCGCTTCATTTCAGACGCCTACCCGTGCGGGTCCGTGATCGGCACGGGGTGGGCCCCTGCTGAAAAGGAAAACCCCCCGCAGGACTTGATACGCCCCCTTGATAAATACATTTAATTATAATGAAACCAGCTGCAATGGATCATGGATCCACCAGGGGGAGCCGTGATTAAAAAGCTGCCACAGTGGAACTCATGTGAAATAAACAGCTGATAGATCTACAGATATCTGATATAGCGGATATTTGTTAAGATCCATATGTCACGGATAGGATCATATTCTGTGCTAAATAAGAGACATGTAATCATTTACAAAAAAATTACCATGTTTTTATTTAACTAAATAATGTTGTTTAATTCACGTTGGCGTAAATACAAAACCATCGCTATGTTTTTAGATCAGGAAATGCAGACCGGCTCAAACTAACGATTTTTAATCATCATCCTCACGATCATTTAATGTATCATATGTTCGCCGAATTGAAATGAATGCATTAATACATGTAGTTTAATCCACGTGAGTTTACAACAACAAAAATAATCGCTTTGTTTTTATATCACATCCGACCGGAGGAAAATGCAGCACGGCTCTCATTACCGATAATCCTAATCCCACGGGCAAACAATAATATGTACAGTGTTAATAGTTTACTGTATTATCAGTGTCTAATATTACAGCTATAACAATCACACATTGAATTGTTAAAATCAGACCGTTGTTAAAACAGTCTGAATGAAACGGCAGCTCTCAGGTGATCAGCTTTGTGTTTACACACTAAAATATGCATAGTAATTTAATAAATCCTTCCAACACACATTGTAAGAACAGTTCTGTTTCATATGAGCAGTGGTGTAGTGGGCGTTGGACGCGGGGGTACGCCGTACCCCCACTTATTTGGAGCATGATCTTTTTTTCAATAGTCTAATACATATAAAATCATTGCCAGTGTTATCAGTTGCAAGTGTGTATTTGTTGTAATAATGACAAAAACATAATACATTTCACAGTAATTATAATAAAAAATAAAAACGATTTCCTTAAAAAATTCTCACCCGGCGAGCTGGGGGTGTGTCAGTGACAGACCCCCAGCTCGCCAGCTCGCCAGCTCGCTGCCCGCCGATTTTGCGGCAGCTCTTTCCCTCAAGAACGCTAACGAAAAAGCTCTATAATGGCAGGCAAACATTTTTTACTTGACTTATTTTCTAAAAAGAATATAATTCACAAGAAAAAAGAGGCTAGCAGCACCGAAGCTACAAGTGAAGCTGCTACTAGTACTACATCATCAGAAGAGCCGCCTAAAGACGTGGATAATGCTAGTACTAACGTTAGCTGTGCTAGCAACGTGTGTGTGTGTGTGTGTGTGTGAAGCAGCGCTGTCTGCTTATTTGCAATGTAGGCTAGGCCTAATCAGAATAATTTCAAGTCCAGATTCCATGTTGTTTGCATAAGTAGGCTATATTTTTCGTTTCGTTTATTTAATAAGTTAATTTCAACTTTGGGAATTTTGAGAGAATTGCTTAGTTGCAAAGTTGCAATACTGTAAATTGTTTATGTAATTTATGTGCCAGTGTGTCCATGGTTGTGTGTGTGTGTTGAGCGCAGCGCCGTCTGCTTTTTGCAGTACAGTAACTAAAGTAGGATTAAGCATACCGGTAGTTTCTGTGGACCTGTCTGCTCGTTTTGTGAGTGCACTGCACGCATGCGCACTTGTGTGGCATTGTTTGGACCTAATTAAAATAGCGTCCCCCCAGTAAAAAAATCCCCACTACACCACTGCATATGAGTGTTGAGAGCTATATCCACAAATCTCTTAATTTTGCCCTCAAAGTGCACCAGATTGATGCATTTAACTTCAATTTAAAGAAAAACATCTTCTGTTGTAACAACAATAACATTATAAATAGTAACATAGCTGAACATGGTATTGCACATTTAGCTTTGAGTGTTACTGACCTGAGATGTTTTTATTACATGAATTAAGTAGTGGTGCATGATATTAGGAACTATGACGTCATCCCGATAAACCCGATAAAAGTATTAATAGCCCCGATAATATACAATATATTTTTTGGGTAAAAAAAAAGAAAAAAATACTGCGGTGTGGGTGGTTTGGGATGAGGGGCGCTTGTTTTTCACTCGGCTCCTCCCGTTTTGCCAGTACTGTGGTATTAGTGGTTTAGGAAGAGGGGAGTTTTTCACAAATCCAGCGCTCCCTAACTCATGCTGGACAGTAAACAAACATGTCGTCGGTATGGGACTATTTCAAAGTTTCAGAGTTAGATAGTTCGCTTGCTATTTGTATTAACAAATGCAATGCACACTCCTTCATACTCTGATCGATAACGATATACGGGACATAAGTTTCACCACGGACATATGGACCAGTGATGTTAGCCTCATGCACAAAGACTATTATATATATATATTATTTGGGAAAATAAATATGGTCTCTTTGAAGAGTCAAAACTGTTCTTGGCTTTGTTTTGTTCATAGTAGTAATGCTCATGTCATTTGCTCACTACTAGTCTTTTTTTTACCACCAGGTGTGCAAAAACTACAGGTACATTTAATATATATATATATAATATTATTATCGGTTATGAGAAGCAGGAAGTTATCGGTATCGGTTTCAAAAAACCAATATCGTGCATCCCTAGAATTAAGGTGACTGAGGCTTTTCAACATTTCAGTGTCCCACATTTTGTACAGAACTGTCCCACATTAGGAAAAGCAGATTGTCTGAGACAACTTGGCACTAAGAGTACTGATATGTCTACCATTTCTTTTATGAGTGTAATATCTGCATGTTCTCTTTTGGTTTGATTAGGACACATCCTGGGGATTTCAGAATGGTACTGGATTTTGATTTATTGTATCGGCTTCATATCGCAATATATTCCCGAAGTCTGAAATGAAAAAATGTCCCACATTAGGGCAATTCACCCTACATTTAATCATTCAAACAAAATCATATTTAGTTTCTTTTTAACTAAATAAATGTGGTTTAATCCACATAATTTACTGTGTTAATTGTTTACTGTAGTATTGTTTAACTTGAAGGTGCCTAAGTATGTACTCAGTAAATACATTTGTTCCTGCTCAAGATTAGATTCAACTTTATTGTTATTGCACATATTACAGGTACTGAGACAACGAAATGCAGTTTAGCTTCTAACCAGGGCCCTGTACGACGAAGCAGGATTTTCGCTTAGCCGGCTAAATTCAGGGAAAACTCCGGCTTTCCAGTCGTACGAAGCTGGTTCTCTTTTTAGCAGGCTAGATTTCCATGGTAACTTATGCTTAGCAGCTAACCAGGTTAGGTTGCAGGCTAAGAGCTACACTCAGTGAAAGCACTGCCTGCAGACCAATCAGAGCTCCGTGTGCGGAGCGGGGTGCAGAGTTTAAAGCGATCAAGTCACATTACAGGAGAAAGGAAATACAGTTTAAACTGCCGTTGCAGGAAAGCCGGCCGGCAAAAATCACCGACTGTGTGAACGTGAACATTAATAGAATATCACCTCCCATCTTCAGAGCAATCTGACTATTATAACATTAGCGTTAAGAAAGCTTACTTAAATATCTGCCACAACATAAGTAACTGGATCAAAGTTACGGTCTATATGCTGTAAAATGTATTATCTCTTCGATTTACACACGGAATATATTGCACGTCAGTCAGCTGAGCCGTATCTGGCCGTGCAACACTCACAGTGCCACATACTGTATGCAGAAGTATTATTTTAAGCAACACATTAAGTTGACGAAACACTCGAGTCAATCATTAATTAATTAAAGTCAGATGGTGTCTTACGGGGAGTGATATCATAAACCTGTTAATGTACGCATTCAAACACTTTTTCTTTTACCAGCTGTATTCACCTTGCAGGTGCAACTATGTGGCTTTTATCCTGGATAAAGTGTTTAAGTCATGGATGCTTAAAGTTTAACGTCTTCATATTTGTCTAATTATATAGACTTTTCATTGAGGAAGTATGACGCTGCGCTGTCAGTACGCTTCTCCATGTTTGTGATTGGTCGAATGCTCCAAATACCACCCCTGTCATGTAAACGCGCACCTAAATAGATAGGACACGGCTGGCTTGAGCGATCCACTTGATAACCCGCGTCGTAGTGCCGTTTAGCGAGAGGCCGTATGTTTTGGATTAGGCCAACTGGCTAACTCAAACATATCCAGGTTAGGTTGAAACAGCTTCGTAGCACAGGGCCCAGGAGTGCAACAAGCAGTGAAAAATAATGTACACAATCTACAGAATAAAATATAGAATGAATTGAATGATGAATAAACAGTGAGGAGGGGTACAGTATGAATACACTAGATATACACAGCAGCCTGTGAGCAGTATGAACAGTATTAACAGTGTGTATGAATATGCTAAGATATATAAAGTACAACAACAAACTTTTGCCGAGCCAATGGAGAGTTTCATCAGCAGCATGGGGTACAAACCACCAATGAGCGCTCAGCTCGAGATACCAGCGAGTCGAGAGAGAGAATGATATCTGGCTGCATTTTCTCTTTTGGTTTGATAAGGACACATCCTGGGGATTGTGTTTACAAACATTGACCATACCGTTCACCAGCCCCCACCCCCCATGTTGCCTATACTGTATGTTGTGAACTCTTTGTTTAAAACGAATTGGCCATCGGAATGTGTGGAAGAAGTCTCCCAAGGGGGATGGTCACATTCCACAGCTCTCCCCCCCCCCCCCCCCCCTCCTGTGATCTCCCAACCCCCAGTCTGTAGGTTTGTGTTCGCGTATTTCAGTGTTAATTTTGGCAGCTGTTTTTGATTTAGTCTTAGTTTTAGTCCTTAGACGAAAATGGTTATTAGTTTTAGTCACATTTTAGTCATTCCTATCCTTCGTAGTTTTAGTCGACGAAAACTCAAAACGTGTGAGTCTAGTTTTAGTCGACGAAAAATGTCATTTCAGTCAACTTTTAGTCCAAATGTGTCTCTATACTCTCGTTCCGTCCCCAGCAGATCTCTGTGTCCGCTGCAGCATGTCTGTTAGGCCCCGCCCCCCGCACACAGAGAGACACAGGGAGATCGCTCTTCTGGAGTGAAGAGAGCGGAAATAATGATATTGCAAGTTAGAAACGTTTTTTTTCGTCATAGTTTTCGTTAACGAAATTAACACTGGAATATTTATGCTGTCGCACTTCCTGTTGTTTCTATCGCGCATTGCCGGTATGAAAGGGTCTGTGCCGGAAATATCAAACATTTAATAAAAGTGAAAAACAATGAACAAGACTTAACGTATTAATAATAATTAATTATATTTATTCCGTATGGATGTAGGATTTTTGACTTTGTTTAGTGATCTTCTCTGCAGCAGAGAGCTAAGCGCTGTCAGACCGGACCTAACCCTGAAAAGTATTATCATCTGAAATGAATCATTATGTTATTAATATTAAATACATATAAGTATTTTTACAACTTGTATTTAGAAATACTCTGTTGTAATTATTGATGCATAAATGTGTTCATCCATTCAATGTGGCATCTGCTATAATGGGGTTAATGTATGATATTACTTAATAATACAATACATTAGAATATGTGATATGATAATTACATTTTAGTTCTATTCATTTTTTATTTCATAGTTTCCCATTATTATTTGTATTTGTATCGCTCATCTTATTTTTGATTTTATTAATCTGTGTGAATCTGTGCTGTCCTGTTTTTCACTCTCACCCTGTTGCTGTTTGAACTACTGAATTTCCCCACGGGGCTTAATAAAGGTCCATCTTATCTTATCTTATCTTAATGTATAAGTTGATTTACTTCAATCTAATGTACTGTGTAAAAACACCCCAACAATATTACAAAAAATATACTGCATAAAGCAAACTATATACTTAATTTGATCTAAAATATTGATGTTTTTTCGTTATAGTAGCCTGTGAAAACCATAACAAATAAGTGATTAAATGCTACAGTATTCAGCAAACACAACTGCAGAGCTGCAAACATTGCAAACAGACTAAGTTCTACAACACCCAGTTGTCTTTGTGTATTTGTGAATGAAGCGCCATCTCATGGTTAAATCCTGTAAGTGAATAAATGGGGAAATTTGGCAACGCCCTCTAGCAATTTGGCAACACCACCAGCCACTGGGATCCGCTGGGTTTTTGACTGGGACACACCCATATGAGTCCTACCTGGAGTGCTACATCTGTACGCCTCTATACGATCATTTTCTGATAACGATGAAATAGCCCCGCCTCCCTCTCCCCACGTCTCCCTCTCCCCATGTCTCCTGCTCAGAGATCAGCTACTGGGCTGTCAGAAGAGGGGGAGGAAAAAAGAGGCTCCGTTTATTATTCTTATATTATTATATAGAGTCGTTATCAATTTGTTTTAAAGCTCAATAAATAACAAAGAAGACCTCTGACCGGCACTTTTCTACTTTTGTCCGGAAGATTTTAAACTCTAACGGACATGGTGACCGGCGGAAAAAAATGTTAACGGAAACTCTGCCGCATGGTTCCCTCGTCCCTTGGAAGAGGCGGAGAGGTGGGTGTTTTTCATCTGCTGGTGGACTACCGGAGAGATTTACAGCAGGAGCACACGCCGTCCACCGCGGAGAATAAACAGAATGGCAACCATGCTCCGGGGTGCATTTTGTGGCGGCAGCAGCGCCACTTACAGGCCCGGCATATGTACTACAGCGGGTCGAGAGGTCTCGTGTGAACGGACACGTTAATTGAGCCGCATACGAAAACGCATACGGTGCGTAGACGCAAACGTTCCCGTGTAAATGGGGTCTAAGTGTAATATAAGCCTCTGAATGGTACGACCCAGCCAATGAAGGTCGGAGGCTTCTAAAAAAGGGGACCATTCCATGTTGGTGTGGCGTGGTGTGTTGATGAGGCTATCCATGTTTTGGGGAAAGACAATAAAAAGATGTTCTATTTGAAACACCCTTTGGACTCATTCTCTTCTCTTTGCCTCCATGGCCGCTCGGGTATCGTTACAGCGATGTTTGCTAATGTAAACACAGACCATATTACTTCCATAACACGTCGCGCATTGTTGCTGATACAGCAACGTTTCTGATAGGAGACGATAGGTTGGGGCGGAACGTTGCCAGGAGTTCAACGTAAAGCCAGCCCACATTTTAGTAATGTCGTCATCTGGATCTGCAGCAAATCTGGATCAGCTCCGTTGTTCCCCCGTTTTTAGAGATGTGGGTATAAGGAGGAGAAGAGAGAGGGTTTCATTTTCTGACACTTGGTGATTCTCCTTACACACCGGGGACACATATTTATGTATAAAAGACATAAAAAAGGGCATTTTGCATGATAGGTGACCTTTAATTTGTTTTGTGAGGATTTGTTCACGCATTCTGAATTTACTATATATCTTATTCTATACAGCAATAGCTGTTGAGGAATATGGCTATCTTAGTAATGATATACCAATCAAATCTGGAACTTAAAAGAGATATAATTGCAATAACTTATTAGTGTCAGTAATTAAATCTGCGGCTGGTTCTATATAGCTGCTTTTCACTTTTGTTAAAAGCTTTGAATTCCATGCTTTAATGCTGACAGATATTTAGTTTACTACAAATGAATACACCTTCTTTGCAGAGCACTGTGACTTTCTGTTATTTATGTGAAAACACTTGTAATTACTTTTGTGTGGCAGGACTTGAGGCCTAAGTCGGGCTCTTGTTAAGCTTGGGGGGGGGGCCTCAGACTCTGATCCACACTGCAAAGCTCTGTGCTGGATCTCTGCCAATCATTACCGCCTACATCAACTTCTCAGACAGCTTCCTGGCTCACAACACATTCTTAATCCAACCTTGACACCCATTGTTAGAACGTGAAAATATGTGAAATATGTTTCCTGGCGTGATCTTACTCTCTGTAATAAGGTGCAGAGTTATCTTAAAATAACCTAAATGCCATTCTGGCCAACACTTATAGTTTCACTGCTCTGTTCCACACTATATAACAAGACCAGCTTTTTGCCCTCGAGGATCTACTCAGTGTGAGGGAATAATTCTGTCTTCACTCCAGGAATTTGACCCTTTCCTGCATCTGTGCATTTACGATCAGCCCTGATCGTTATCTCCCGTAAGGAACGTGATAAGGCAGCTATATGTTGATACAAAACGTTTTACGACTTGATCTGGTGGAAGTAGGGAGTTATAAAACTCTGACAACGCTGGCTTCAAAAGCACAGCAGGGGGTCAGAGACAGTCTCCAGGTATCAAGGCCCATCCCCAATATGTTGATTATGACTCTCTGTAAACTAGTTAAATGGTCTACCAGATGAGAGGCTGATCAGAATTGACATGGCAACCCACCCGTGCAGTCAGAACCTCTGGCTGCTGTGACTTGTGATGTGAATTTCTCCGGCCGATGCTTGTATTAAATACCAGTGTTTGACATCAGAACTCCTGCTCCTCCTGTGTCTCCTTCATGAGTCGGTGACTCCCACTGCATTGCTACACAGAAGTTTCCCTTACACTCAGCCTTAGACTAAATCCAGACACAGCAATTTATCGTCCCAAATTTCTCCTGAGGTCAAGATGAAAACATCACAAAGTCCTGGCGTGGACCTATAGAAAGTTTGTTTTGTCTTTTATTACTTTTAAAGAACTTCTTTTTTAATTGTCCTTTTAAAAATATACCCCTAGATTCCACTGGGTCCGTCTGCGTCGCGTTACGGCCACGTTACGGCTGTGCCGCGGCATCTGCAAAGATCGCGGCCACTCTAGTCAATGGGTGCTATTCCACCAGACGCGCCGCGTTACGGCTCAGAAGCGTCCCAGAAGCGTCTCGGCGCTGGGCTCCGCTAAAAATAGGATTGAAGTCTATTTTTCGACACGAGGCGTTGCAAAGGCGGCGGGCAGGAAATGGACCGGTCAGAGCATCCGGCCCATCCCCCAAATAAACTATTTTGCAGACCCTATCCCTCTGTAGTCTTTCAAGTAGGAGGAGAAATGCCAGCGTTCTCCTCCGGTTTACAGGCACTGTGTACATTATATATATAGAATAATTATGATGATGAATGCATTTTTTTTTTACCACTAAAATACAGCAACACATCTTTGATTCATCTCGTTTCTAACTGCAATATTACAATTATTATTAACTTTGTCTGTACAAAGTAGCCTGTCCAGGAAATATGCCCAAATCAACAAAAACTGCGAGCCGGCAGGCAAGACGCTCCGCTTCTGAAATGCTTTTGAAACGCGCCCGGTAGGGTATGACGCCGGAGGACCCGGTGGAATCGAGGGGAGGCTAATTTTTCACCTTTATGGTTATTTGTTAATGTGTTAGACCAAATAGGAATAACAGAAGATGCGCGTAATTCCTATTTTATGTATACAGAGGTGTGTGGTGCAGTGGGTTGAGCGTTGGTGTTCGGATCAGGGGTCACAGGTTCAAACCCCACTGCAGTCAGCATGTGTCCACAGTATACTTTTTTGAACCGAGAGCTACTTTTAAAGTTGCCAGTCTGCCGAGATCTACCAGTCCAAATAGAGAGGCGTAGCCATTACTGACAGCCTACTACCAGGTAAATACACACTTCTACTTGTATACAACTGGCCTTTGTACGATTAATACTTCATAAAATACTGCAGATCCTTTATCTTACCTCTTTCTAATCTACACACATACAAGTATTTAACTGAAGTTACACAACAGTGTTGTTGATACAGAGTTGGAGGTTATTCACACGTCACATACTAATGTTTTCAAGAAACATTGAACAGTGCTGCCACATATGACAAAGGAAAAAAAGACTGAACCCTTTCTTTGCCATTATATAAAAATAGTGTTGCTACAAAAGTATAAATTAGGCTTACTAATAAGACAACTCAGATCTGAAGCTACACAGGAATCTGCTGCCAAAGTGCAATAAAAAAGACAAAATTAATAGAATCAAACCCTTTTTGTTGCATTTTAGTATAAAAAGAAATGCCTTTAAAATAGGATGCAAGCAACACTAGTTTCTTATCCTCAATTGATAATAGACTATAATCAATTTAAGTTTGCATTCTTACCATTTTGTACAATAATTATAATGAATACGTTCAAACAAACTAACACTTACAGCTGATTAATAACAGTATCTAACTTGAGTTTTTATTATATCAAAAACCTGTTGAAATGCTACTGTTATTTTTACTGTCCCCAAAAAGCGCGTCGGAAGCCTCCAGGAATCCTTCTTTCACAACTTCGCCGTCTTTGAAAGACTTCATGTGTTTCGCAAGAACGTGACTGACACGATAAGATGCTATGGTAGCAGCCTTGCTCTTGTTGTTGGGCCTGGTGAAAATGGACTGCTGTGCATTTATCTGTCCTTTCAGGTCCCTCACCTTTTGGGAGCGTAGGGCAGAATTAGGAGGGAGCGTTTGTGCACTGTTTTGAAATGCCGCTCCTAAATTACCCTTCTTCGGTAAAGCCACGCTCGCATTGCATATGAGACAGATGGACTTTGAATTGGAATAGATACAAAAATAATCATCCTCCCACTCGGAGTGAATATTATATATTTTGGGCTTTTTTGTTGTTTTGCATCTGCCATAATTGCGGTCTTGTGTGTGTGCGGACTGTCACTCCTGGCTGTTACACGGACTGCGGACAACGTCAGCTAACTGTGCCCACTGCCCACTAGCCACACCCCGACACATGGGGTCCCGCCAGCCAATCACAAAGCTTTGATGCGTTCAAGTGCATTATTCTGGCACAGGAATATTATGTTATAGGACATTAACGATACAACAGAATATTGTTGTTCTATTTTTAGACACATCTCGCGATCGACTGGGAATCTCCCAGCGATCGACCGGTCGATCGCGATCGACTGGTTGGGCACCCCTGGTATAGAGTATGTATGTCGCTTTGGATACAAGCGTCTAACAAGTGACATGTAATGTAATGTAATACACAGGGATCATATAGAAATGTTTTAAAGGGGCCCTATTATGCTCATTTGCAGGTACATATTTGAACCTTATGATTGGTCAACGTCTTAGAGATGAAGACCATTTACATGCACAAAACCCTATAGAACACACTACAGGAAAGGGAGCACCCCAAAATGCATAATGGGGCCCCTTTAATTTTCCGTGCGAGGCAGCAAAGAGAAACAAGAGAAAAACTAGTCACAGAAAGAAAAAATGAAACTTTATTAGTTTTTATACTTACCAACACTTTGAAATGAAAACCTATGTAATTACTCACAACTAATATAGATCTGCACAGAGCAAATGAATCAATCAAAAATAGTTACGAAGTTCTATCACTTTTTTCCCAAACTGCAATACACACAAATAAAAGCTGAAAAAAACCCAAAAGATGTCTAGTCATTCTTTTTTTCTTGCTGTTGCTGCCACATGTAAAGTGAATAAAAAGAAAAAGTGTTTAGACGAGCTACACAGCTCTCCTGTGTCTATGCTAATAACTGAATAAATAATTGCACATCGCACCCTATTATTGCATTAGTTGCAGTTTGTTTCAAAATTGTAGAATACTCAGGCATATAGACAAATGTAAATACAGTTTCAAACAATGAATATTGATGTTATTGAAATCACACTACCATGGCGATCAAATTCATATCACACACCAATATCTTTGTCAAATGCAAATGCCGACTGTGCTAATAAGCCTTATCAATTCTTGATTTTCTATGTTTTTCAATGCTTTTACATGTGTACTTATTTGAAGCAAACGCCTCAGTACACGCGCACTGATAACAGTTGCATAAAAGCCATAATACCCTTGAGGATTTTCTATACCTTTACAGTAATGTTGGGAAAGAAAACCCTCTTAGATATAAGCCAACTGTCTTTGTAAAGCAAATTTGCCTCAAAAAAATATTTAATTTACTCATTTGACAAACATTCCCATTGAAGAACCAGCTATGACAACTCATAATAGAAAGAAACACAAATTCATAATTTCAATGCTAGCACTACTACTTGAGTTCACATCAAAATGTAAGAATTATTGCAGAATAATCATTGACTATGTTCAGTATAGCGATACAGCATTTGTCCTTTTACATAATCACATGTATATTACCAAAGCGCTTAAGACCCTTAAGAAGTTACAGGAAAAGTTAAACATGTTGGTAATGTCAAACTTTTCCTTTAAGCTCAGCATAGGCTACTGAAAATAAAAACAGAAAAAGTTTAAGTGAAGTAATCGAGACAATTAAAATGCAGAATGTTCCTGTTTTGGACAGTAAATAATGAGATTCGACAATAACATTCAACAGCTGTTTGTATTATGTCAAAACTTAATAGAGCTCAGCTGATCAGAAATGAGATGACTCAAGCTGTCCAATATTTGAAGCATCATCCACACCTCCCTCTCAAATAAAACACGATACGACAAAACTAACTTAGCTTCATGATCAACGAAGAAAAAAAGTCACATGTGCATAACCACACCATAAATAAATACATGCTGGTTCAAAAACCAGTGAAGCCGGAATCGTCATCCAACCTGTCCTTTGTCAAATAAAAACAATGACATAGTCGTGACAATAAAAAGACATTCAAACCTAAAGCGTCAAAAAGAAAAGACAAGATGAACAATCTTGAAAAAGAGACTTCCATGGGTTCCCCCCAATGAACCCCTGAACATTCCTCGGCCCAAAAAATACCGCTTGGCTTCGTCCAAACATTTAGGCCTCTTTGCCGTAAAAGTCGTCTTCTTTCCTTTGTTTTTTTTACTTTCAAAGGAACCACATTTATTTTCATAAAAGGCCGAAAAGTTTGGACGCAACACTTTGGCTTTAAAGACCAACAAATTCCTCCCACATCAGAGGCAGTCCAGAGTAAAGTGTTGAATAGTCTATTGCATGAGCGCCGCGTAGTCGACTAATGTGCTAAACCACAAAAGTCCTTGTACAAAACAAATACAGTATAATAATAATAAGTTAGCAAACAATCATTACAATTTTCAGTTTGTGTTTTTTTAGCTTGTGTTTTTTTAGCAACTGATTTTTCACTAATTCCCATTCATGCATCTATATACTAATAATCGGTGTTGATAGAAGGAGGCTCTGTCGGAAAGTTTTTAATTTGGGCGGGGAGCAGGACTAGGTGTGAATGGCCAAAAATGCTGAAAATGTTTGCGGAAAAGAATGGGACATATATTAATAACATTTGAAGGAAC
The DNA here is from genome assembly GCA_943591055.1 of Gobionotothen gibberifrons. Classification (NCBI taxonomy): domain Eukaryota; kingdom Metazoa; phylum Chordata; class Actinopteri; order Perciformes; family Nototheniidae; genus Gobionotothen; species Gobionotothen gibberifrons. The sequence continues at coordinate 170,962 of CALSBZ010043310.1, read as the reverse complement.
ACGTAGACTGAACAGGTTTACTGAAATGCACAACGATACGACACTGAAACATGCAATATAAGCAATAATGTAAATATAGGAAACTAACATGAGAAGGGAGGCTCTAGGAGTGATACCATTGGCTTAAAAGGGTCATGTGATGCAGCAACCAGTCATGGGTAGAGATTGGATTTTGACAAAGATGCAATTTAGGACAAAACCAGAACAGTCCAATTTGTTTTCTTTCCAAAATATATTATCAAAAAAAGTCAATTTGGCTACATCCCACCACACACTCTGCCGATAGCATCACTGCGCAGCTGGAATATGCCAATAACTACGTTCTACAAAATAAAACTTAATCTTTTACAAGTTTATACTTTTGAATGATGTTCTATGACGCAGCACAGACAGAGAGAAAAATAACGCAAGAGATAGAGAGAAGAAAGATTAACACAAGTTATTCCTAATAAACATTCAACATGCTTCAACAGTTTTCTAAAAAAAAACCTAATCAACAGAGAATCTCTTTTTTGTAATTCTTTTTTTTTTGTATTTAATTTGGCTCTCTGAAATAAAAGCGAGCGCACATCCCTCCCCGATGTATAAATAACTTTTGAACCAGGGCGGGAAGGCGGACAGGTTTTCAGGGAGCCAGAGCCAGAGTCCGGAGGGCTTCATCAGGGTTGTCTGCGGTGGTCAATCGCTGGAAAGGGCCAAACGGAGGAGCCAGTCAGGGATTCAGGACGTGGTCATGGAAGATGGGTCGTTCCACATGGCCGCCACGTCTCTGAACCTGTGGGAGGACCATTGGTAATTGAGAAATAATGTCCTTAAAGTAACCTGCTGTTTTACATTACATAGCTTTTCTTTTAGCTGAAGCTTTCACCCAAAGTGACCTACAATAAGTGCATTCAACTGTGAAGAACTCGGAATAGTAAGACAGATGCACTACATTCGCCTCAAAGCAGCCACAAAGTGCATTGGTTTCAAATGAGCCAAATCTTTAAGTACTTGATTTGAGCAATGATCAACCTGAATACGTTATGCATCCTGAGGGAATTGGATTTCGTGACAGGTGCTTCATTTAAGAATAAAATAACATTTGATAAACAGCAAAATGCAATTTAAAATGTGCACATCTTACTACAATATTGGTCAAAGAATTTTTTTCCAAATGGGTGTGTAACAAATGAATATGAATTATTATATGAATTGCTGAAAAGCAGATTATTGCTCAAAAATGTACAGTAATAATTCTAGGTGATCATTGCACAGTAGAGTATTAACTAGAGAATGCAATTCCTGAAGAAATTGCTTTCTGACGCAAATGAACTAATGTGTAAGAAGAAAGTGAAGAAGCAGGAATATTTGGATGACAGGGAAAGGGTTCCATATGAATGGACGTCAGAGAAAAAGTTATACACATTAAAAAGGTTCATGAAACTCCCAATGTATAAAAAATGTAAAAGATTTAAGGTTTCAACACATCATCGAATACAAATGTGGGACATTTAAGTGTTTAACTCATCAGGGATGAAGTCCAGGTGCCTGTCTTTTGACTACTGACTTGTAAGGCCTGACTCTCTGAATAAACTTTGTCTCTGACCTTGCATTGATGAGGTACTGGGCCAGGCTGATGTTGGCGGGGGTCCCTGTGATGGTGATCTGGCGCTCCGATGACCCTTCCATGGCGTTAGCAATTTTGATCTGTGCCCCAGACATCTGACGGATCTCGTTGATTTTGGTTCCCTGGCGTCCGATTATGCAGCCTATTAGCTGGGAAGAAAATGGGGACGGGACTTAGGATGGCCAGAACAGATCAAAGACACACATTTGTATCTGACGCCCAGGGGCGGCAGGTACTGTAGGCTAGGGAAGGCTAAGCATTCCCAAATATTTGTGTCACTGCATCCTGGTAAAATAAAAAAATAATGTATAATGTTTGTGTCTTTTACATTAGCGCTTCTGTGCAGCCACCTGTGCCCTGTACTACGAAGCCAGTTCAACAGACCCTGGATATGTTTGAGTTATCTTAACTAACCCTAACAAACGAGATCTCGCTACGACACTGATTATCAACACGGTAAATCAAGCCAGGGTTTCTTTCTCCAGCTGAGAGCGCATTCACGTGAAAGGGGCGGGGTTAGCTACATTTGACCAATCACAAACAGGGACAAGTGTACTGACAGAGCTGCGTTATACTTCATTAATGAAAAGTAAATTAATATTAGACAAATATGAACTTTAACCATCCATGACTTAAACATATAATCCAGGATACAAGCCACATAAATACATAAACTACCAAGTGTTTGAAAGCGTACAACAGTTTTATGATATCACTGCCCCATCTAAGACGAGTGATTCTGACTTTAATTAGCCTACATTTGAGTTGAGTGTTTCGTCAACCTAATGTGTTGCTTAAAATAATACTTCTGCATACAGTATGTGACAATGTGAGTGTTGCACGGCCAGATACGGCTCAAGAAGCTGACTCAGATAAGGACATATATGATATATTATGATACTATATGATCGATGATCTGATGATCTGCATACGGCAGTTCAAACTGTATTTCCCTTATCCTGTAATATGACTTGATAGATTTAAACTCCGCACACTGAGCTCTGATTGGTCAGCAGGCAGTGCTTTCACTGAGTTGATCTCTTTTCACGCCGGAGGGCCGGAGGCAGGCAGCGTCAGGTAAAAAAAGTTATTTAGCCTTCCCAAACCTGAGCCTCACGCGCCGCCTATGCTGACGCCATATTACACTGCACTCGATGTGATGCAATACTACGGGTCATTGTCAGCCTTTCAACCATAACTCTTATATTCCTTTCATTGGGGCAGCAAGTCTTTTCCATTAAGGCCATTCACTTTACAAAGCCAACTGCCTTTGGCTGCACTATATCTCTGCTGTGGTCCTCTATAGCTGCAGCTGTCAGATTGTATTGCTCGAAGCTAAAACGGGAAGCCATATTAAGAGATAATAAACCTGTTTTTTTTGCCTTGCTTTGTTCCTGTGCAGATTTTTCAGGAATTGAACGTATAGTTTTAACACTCTTTTGTATTAGTTGTTGTAATCTTTATGCAAATAGCCTGGCATCATTGTTGTGACTAGCTTTGGTTCCAATGTCTCATTGACCTTTATTTTCCGAATGTTTTGGTTTCAAATAAGTCTTTTAGTTAAGGGTATAGTGTATTGAAAGTTAAACAGAAGAATTATGGACATACATTATAACATCTGTGACTTTTGTTATAGTGTCGTCAGATCAAGGCAAATCTGTTATGGAAAATGAAACAAAAAAGCACTCACGAGAAGACATGTCACACATTAAGACAAATGTACTCACATCATTGGGAATGGTGAGTTCATGAGTACTGGCCTGGTTACTGGCATCCAGACCTGCTGCTGCACACAGGGAGAGGACATCACATAGAGTTTGGCACATTGAGGGAGTGAACAGCATTGATGTAGTCCATGGTGTTATTTCACTCCCTGGCTATTGACCAGTAGAAAGTCTGGCTCTGTACAACTCCTATCACCTGACACTTGGTTTCTACTAAGAAAATATGAGGCAATTGCATCATTACAGAAAGATACGAAGGGGACACCAAAGAACAAAATAAACCTCAACATCAACCAGAGCAAACCACCAGCAGGCCATGTCAATGGCAGTGCACCACAGAGACCATTAGGACAACGACGAGAAGAAGAAGAAGAAGAAGAAGAAGAAGAAGAAGAAGAAGAAGAAG
>CALSBZ010043310.1:147331-167213 GCA_943591055.1 Gobionotothen gibberifrons | reverse complement strand
AGAAGAAGAAGAAGAAGAAGAAGAAGAAGAAGAAGAAGAAGAAGAAGAAGAGTAAAGACAGGAAGAGAAAGAGAAAAAAAGGAGGTAGAGAATGTGTTTGTCTCTACAGGTAAAAACGAGAGAAGGAGCTTTGGTAAAGAGGGGCGTCGTGTAGGTGGGTACGTACCGGGGAAGGCAGGGGTGGTCTGTCCGAGGGGGTTAAAGGGGGTTTGCTGCATAGCCAACTGGTGGAGCTTGCTCAACTGCTGAGGGGGGGAGGAGGAGGACAGCAGTGCTATGAGGTCATCGTTAAAAAAACACGCTCTCGAACACACACACTCACACGCACAGACACACACAAACAGGTCTGTCCGAAATGCTACAAGAGTAGAGAGAGGATCTGAGGAGTAGTAACAACACAGACAGGTGAAGGACAAAGACACAGAGATACAAAGAAAGAGAGCAGAGAAGAAGAAGCTCATGGAGGACTTGGCCTGAGACGGTGGTGATGGAGTAACAACCGGTCAGATTGACCATGCCATTGTTTCAGCAACGGTCCACTTGCACTATTCATGTCACAGGTTCATTGTATTTGACATGCCTGGGACTTCCACTGCCAACAACTGTAGCTTTTGCAGATAAAGCCTTTGAATCTTGAATTGAATCTTGACTCTTGATTTCCAAATTGGCTGCACGTTCATACTCTCAAATAGTTAGATGCAGATGTCAGTTAGACACCCCTTGACTTGACTGTTCTCACTTTTAGTGTCACTTTTCAATCTGCAGGATAGTCTTATAGACTTCAACAAGTGGTTAACCTTTCCTAATACATGTGACATAAGATACAGTAACAGTTACACTTTGCTACCTGACTGTTTCCTTTACTCTAGTCCAAATGAATATGCTCACTGGCTATAGGCAGATGTGTGCACCCTAAACTAACGTAGGTTCATTAACCAAGCCAACATTAGACACGTTTGGTGTGAGATCGCTTGAGAAAAAGCTGATCATCTCGTCTTCCATTTTCTTTTTTGTTGTTCATTTTGGAAAGGGGGAGTTTCAAATATATTTAAAGAACACTCCACAAGTCACAGCCACAACATCTGCCTTTCATACTATTGTTGTCTTTTTTTGTATTCTTTTTTTTCTTGGTTCTGATTTTGATTGCATTATTTTCAACTGGCAAATAAGTCTTCAACAATTTCCCAATGGCTCCGGTTACTATGAAGCTGCAACCCTATTGTATGCATGTTCTAGTTGATTTGATATAACCGTAAAACCACCAGCCATCAAGCCAAGCTCCACGAGGTTACATGCCCAACAGAGGGCAGGGAGGGAATAGTCAGAAAAGTTAGAAGATAAAGGAATTACATATCAGAAATAAAGCTGTATTAATATTAGCAATTAATATTAATATGAGTGGAAAGAGAGTAAAGAGCCTGCAGGTTTGGATGCAGTGACAGAATAATGGAGCGTGCAGTGTGCACTGCCTGGTGGGGTTCGCACTCACGTCAGGATGAGGGATGGCGTACTGTCCTTGAATGGTATAACCCTGGAAACAAGAGAAGAGCTTATTGTTATCTCATTACACCAGCGGAACAAATATCAAAACATATAGCCTATTATAGTAATATATTTTTGACAAGGGAAAACTAATCACTCTACAACAAACTATATGTAAAAACGGTTGACTACCACACTCTACAGACATATTTTTATGAATAAATTCATGCACTATTCATCAATCAGATCCAGTTGAACTCAATCAATAGGGGACAACACAGACAGTGGGGGGGTGAGGGGAGGCGTGAGGGAAACCAGATGAGCGGCCCTAACACGAGTGATGAGATTGAGCTTTTAGGTGGTGGTGGGCCACAGGGGTCAGAACTGAGCTTTCTGCATTTCATCAGCCAAGAGAGCGAGCAGTGGCAGACCGTCACCAGAGGAATAACACGTCTAGTCTCTGCATTTGGTCAGTAAAGTAGAAATTGGAAGATTTTTGTATTAATAAATAAATAACCGACATCTAAATGTAGGTATGTTTTGCTTTCTTCATTTCCATGAGAATGTTTGAATCAAATACAATTCAACTTCATATTTTACTGGCTAACCAACAGCTTTCTGTTCATTGACGAGAACAACACTTAACCTGTCATTATTCATCGAGTATTAAAAGCCACATTAAGCATGCTAATGGAAGTCTTATATAGAACTTAATTAGCCACTTTTGTAATTATGAATTCATTGATCAATTTCATGAATTGGTTGTTACATTTAGATGATTTTCCTTATCCTATGATACAGCAAACTGAATATTTGGGGGATTTCTCCAGCCTTAAAGCTCCTTACTTTGTTTATATAATAGCTTCAACTCTAGCGTTTCATACGGATGTGATTGCTATGGTTCATTTATTTTCACCTGATGCTCCCCTGCATGTCGCTTCGAATGACCTTCCTGAGTAAGTCCATTTAAGTGTCTCTTTCAGTGTACAGCAGGTTCTATGTTTGACTTCCTTTCATTCAAGCTCACCAACTTATTTGTGCTCAATCACTATATGATGTTGTTGGTGCTTTCTTTACTTTCATTTGAGTTAGCTTGATGGCATAAGCACATTTTCTTTACACTTTCTTTAAAATATTTGCATCATTGGCTGCTACTTCAAGACTTAAGACTGTAACATCACTGTTGTGAATCAACCCTCTGCAAAATATACATGTACATGTGTTTATCTTAATGTTATTACTAGAAGCTATTTCCACTACGGTTTATGTTAAGTTACATTTATAATTCAGCTATGTTTTACCATGAATGTGTGCTTACCTCTTTATTTCATGTGTTAGTCTTTTCATGTTTTTTTACCTCAGATTCGAACTCTCCCCTTTGCTGTAACAAAGTACGTTTTAAATAAGGATGTCTGATTCTTATGGCAGTGTTTTGTTCATTTTGTTCTGTTAATGTCTTTATCCAAGCTCTGGTTTGCGTGGCTGCAGGCCATGGAGGACAGTGAGGGCACAGTAAACAGCAGTGATACGTCATGCTTACAGGGGGGCTCAGGGGGAGTGAGGGAGGGAGGATAAGTGAGAAAAACCTGGTGCAACACTAACAGGCAGTGGCTGGTGCTGCAGTAAGAGGCTGAGGTTGGCCGTGGACGCCCCCAGTGGGTCTGCTCTTACCTGGCCACCTGAAAAAATGACAGGGGTGGAGGCAGGCTTGGGGCGGTAGGGGATAGTGGCACCTTTCGGTGGGGACTGAGGAGAGCAAAGGAGGAGAGAGTGGGGGGAAGAAGAAGAAGGGGTGAGATGTGGAGAGAGTGTTAGAACAGAGAGAAAGAAAGAAGTTGCATAAAGTGAAACCAAGAGGGACAGTGCCTTGGGGAGGACGGCCTGTGACACAAAGTGCTCTTCAGTGTGTTCATGCCCACAGACAATGTCCAAATCGTGGTTCAGTGCACAACTAAACTTGGATTTACCTGGAACATCACTTTCAACTGGATAATGATGAGTCTACATACTGTGTTTGCAATGTCTAAAGTCCATGTTTGAGAGACTTACAGTCATGTCACATATCTCCTAGTATCCATGGCTGGTGCCATCATGAAGGCCCAATGGAGAACTGGCTGTGCAGATAGTTCAAATGAATGGTGAAGGAGACGGAGAGACAGTGTGTAGCCCTTTGATTTAAAGCATTATGAATAGTTGAGGACAGTAACAGACAGTTGAGTTTAAGTATTTTCTACCCTGCAAAATACAGTCCTAATTGTTTGATACGTAATTCATTTCTGATTTTTTTGTGACTGGCTAAACTGTGTAAATATTTAGACTGCACAATGAGGTTTTTGATTAATAATTTTCAGTAATGTAGATACAATTACAATGTATGTAGTACACTTTTCTGTAATTGATCATATACATTCAGGAAAAGAGACTACATTTCTAGTCTCATATCTCTATATATCAATATACTATTAATATTGCCCAGACCTACGTTCAAAATGTACAAACCAAGACGTCAGAGCACAAACAAAATCAAATGCATTGGTTATGAAATAGTAGTAAATAACACAGTAATTAACATTTTGTAATCAGAGAGATGCAGATCATCCTTAAAATACGTATGTGCTAGTATTTATAGTTGTCATTGTTAGTGGCAGAGAATTCAAAACATATGCACAAAGGATTTTCAGAAAATGAAGCTGAATGTCAAATATTCAATTTATCAATTGTGTTTTGTATTAAATTGACTTGCTTACATCTTAAAGATTACAACTGTAAGAAAACAACTATCTTTCATATTCCATATCATGCATTTGAATGAAATGATTCAGATTCTGGTTCAGTGTGAATCATGAGAACTTGATATTTCCCTCTGTGTGGTACTGTACCTCCAGCATCACCACACAGATCTGTTTGACACACTGGATGATGGCTTCAGGCGCTCCGGAGATCGTCACTGCTCTCTCCGTGGAGTTGGGCAGCATGTCACCTGCAACCTGGACCTGAGCTCCTGTGGACTAATGTTTCAATCATCTGATTAATGCATTGACATGTATGTGAAGGGATACTAGAGCAGAACAACACTACACATGGGGGAATATAAAGGACAACCATCTTAAATCCATTTTTTAATCCCATACAATTTACAAGGAACTACAGTTGAATAGAGTTAAAAAATAAATAAATAATAGATTACGCCATGAAGTAAATAACAGCTTAATGTGTATTTAGTCTAAGAGAAGACATGGTATAAAAGCAAAACATGAATAGCAATGTGTTTGCTGTAGTTCTGCCTTAGTTCTATGAAATAGAAATAATAGAATGAATACACTACCTCTCTCATTTCTTTGATTTTGGAGCCTCCTTTCCCGATGAGAGAGCCGCACTGGCTGGCCGGGACGACGAGCCTGAGGGTGACCGGGGGTTTACTGGTGGCCGGACTGTTGCTCATAGAGTTTATTATATCCTGAGGGAGGAACACATGCTGTTATCAGACCAATACACCATGTACAGAGGTAGCAAGTTTACTGCACCAGAAAGTCAACTCTTTTAGATATGTGCACATTGGATTTTTTCCTTAGTTGTTATATTTATATATATCTGAAAATACTTGACATTAATAAACCTTATATGTGTTATTAAGAATCATTTATAATATACACCTTGTACCTGATTAAACGGTTAAAGGCATTTCCTCTGTACATCTGGAAAGTCCTCTTATTTCCCACCTACAAACTGATGCTGTTTTGCTTTGGCCCTGCTTTGATACCAACATCTAAACCTCAACACTGTGCCTTTTCCAAAGGCTGCTGCAAGGTTAGATCAGCATATTTCTGTCCTACATAACAGAGCGAGGCTGCTTTGTATTCATTAGGAGACACAACAGTACTGACAGTAAAGCCAGGGGTGGGAACTGAGTACTTTACTTAAATACTGCACTTAAGGCAAATCTGAGGTACTTAGTATTTTTATTTTAATGCCACTTTCTACTCTCTATATATTTGTATTTATACACTTTCATGTACAAATGCCAAATATAATTCAAGCTTCTCAGATGTGAGGATATGCAGCTTTCCCCCTTAAATAATTGTGTTCTTTTAGTTTGAAAAAATAATCACTGTAAAAAATGTCCCTATTTTGAATCCATGCTATTGGGAAAGTAATCAGCAGAATATTGCATAAGGAAAATATAAAAAACAATATTCACAACAAATGAACTACATCATTTAAAGGTCCCATGTCATGCTTTTCCGGTTATTACCCGTCCCCTTGTGTTATGAAGCTTGCAGACTGCCACTGGGCTCATAGGGGGGGGGGGGGGGGGGGGGACCTTTAAATAAAAATTGATACAATTGAATAACAGTACGTTCTGTAAAACGTTTTGCCTTTCTCTGCAATAAGTATTTTTAAATGTCTTCTGAATATGCTTACATTCTTTTATTTCACTTATTTAAATCTAAGAGTACTTAAAGGATCTGAGTACTTCCTGTACCGCTGTGGCAAATGTAGTGCTTTGATTTAGTGCTGTACTTTAAAGTGCTAAAATGGTGAATGTGTTACCTCCTCAAACTTGTATGCTATCATGGCGAAGGCCTTGAAAATAGCATCTGTGGGCCCAGTGATGGTGACTATCCTCTCAGGGCAGTTCCCCTCTGAGATGTTGATACGCGCACCGCTCTATAGGCCAAACAACAATTACAGGATTAGGAAAAGAAGCATATGTTAAAACCGGTAACAATACTTTTCTAAAAAGTCCTTCTTACATCTTCACGCATTTTCTTCACCGTTTCTCCTTTCTGGAAGTAAAAAAAGAAATTAAGATATAATTGCTGCAGGCGATATGACTTTGTACATGGTGTGCTGTGTGTGATATATACCTTTCCAATGATGCTTCCAACCTCCTGCAGACACACAAACAAACAATGTTAAGTGTATAAGGGCTTGACGTCACATATTGTTACCGGGCAGATTTTAGGAAATAAACAAGTAGCCGCGTGTCTCGGTACCTTGCCGTGCATCAGCAGCCTGATAGTAAGGGTCACGTTCAGGCCTCCTTCTGATTGGACCTTGATGGGCTCCATGTTGGGATTGGATGTAAAGGAAGGGGCGTGGTCACGTGAGAGAGGAGTTCAAGGGCCAACGCGAGTGTTATGGTGGAGTCAGCCAAGCGGTCACCTGCCAGAAAAAAGAATAAAGACAACTGTTTCAAATCTTTTCCTCTGCATCTCCTTGCTCTAAGGTAGGGTTTACTTATGTACAAATCCGCAAGAACAGTATAGTTAAGTGCTTCGTTTAGGTAGGGAAATGTTAATATTCATGCAAAAGGTGAAAAAAAGACAGATACAGCCTGCGACTCAGTCTCATGTGTCATACTTTTTAAATTACTTTAAAGTCATTGCTCTTTAACAGGATAGTTTAATGCAACAATGTAAATAATTGAAACGGGCCAAAGCAGTTTGTGCTGCTAAATACACACAATCACCTCGTATAAAAAACTGGATAATTGTAGTTATATTCTACCAAAAATAACAATGGGTTAGTCCATCTCTTAGTACGTTCTGACTACTCTGTCTATGTCGCTCAACCCCATGCCTATTAGTTCTTATGGAAAAGGTGAAACTTTAAGAATAGCACATTTGTATTCATTTTCATTTGTAAAAGAAAAGTTATTTTCTTATACATTAGGTCACTGTAGTTTTTAGCAAATATGTATCAAAGATCAAAGAATACAAATCGTTAGGGATTGCTGCGAATGAATAAACATGTAATTCAGTAAAACAATGTAGTTTTAAAAATGTTTTTAGCCAATAATTATAGGAAAAATACTTATCAGTAGATACATGTACTGTTGTCTTTCATAGAAAATACACAGAATATCACCAACATTTGCCTTTATGTTCAGTCGTATTTCATTGGCTGGATCATTATGGATCATATTATTTCAGTTTTGCGCTTGCATATTGCATATGTCTCAATTTATACTAACAACACCTGCAGCCTTGTTGTATTTAAATGCATTAAGCACTGCCTGAAACAGGGAGAACATGGACTAACTGGAGCCCAGCATCTCATTTTGGCCCCGGGGGAACAAACATTATATACATGCAAAAATCTAAATAAACCAACATGTAAATTGTTGGATGTAAGTATGGTCCAATAATCTTTGTTGCATGAAAATAAATGGTTCTAAAAAGCCTAATGTCGTGCAATAGTTTACAATAAAAGCGATTGAAAAGTAGGTCAGCATATGTCTCTTCAGTCACGAGATGAGCCATGGAACGTTGAGTGCCATATTTATTTTTATCAAACCTATTTCAGCTGGAATCCATCTAATTCTGCATGACATATGATGTAATGACTCAAACAAGACGTAATTGAGCAGAGCGACCACAAGAGGGCGCTGCAGCCTGACACTAGAACTGCCATGCAATTCTTTTATTCTCGGACACATTTAAATCCACGTTAAAAACTTTTTCCTAAAAACCGTAATCAGAATTGTCCTTTAACTTATCAGGCATGTTTATTGTGAGCTTTAAGAGGATATCAGTTTATCCAGCTTAAGTGAGTGCCTCCAAATGATGTAAACATAACTACATTGAAATGAAAGCTTCCACATTGAATATATTATCAAGAAAAAACACATTTATTGTGTGAGACTGTATCAAGTCAAGTATTTTTCGTTGAAATAGTGTTTGTTTATCATTAGCTTGACTTCAAAAATGATTAAAAAAAAGTAAATAAAGAATAAACAAAATTGAATACGACCAGGTAGATTCTGAGGCAAAGAGAGATCAATAAAATGAATAAATATTTCCTATTTATGTTCCGGTACAATGAAAGGGAGTTGCATGCAACCACGTTTCACACCATAAACCTCCACGTCTAATAATACACTTTGCCACATATTGATATTGATAGACACTTAGAGGGAAACTTCTACAGCATAGAATGAGTTGAATCATATTTGTTGCCGACGGCTACATGAGTATATGTTGAAAAGAAAAGCAGCTGACCTTGACTGAAGACACGTAATGTCACTGTCTGCCAATCAGAGGCAATGTTGCTGTGAGGAAATGGAAATGTCTTTCTTTCCTACCTCCCTTGTCTGATCTCTTATTATTTGATTGAGACACAGTTATGGTTTAGGAGAAAGTAAATAGGGGAATTGGACATTAGTGCATCAAAATGACACAATAAATCCATTGGTTTTGAAAATGTGAAGGTTTAGTAATATAGTCTATTTGTTATTGTTGTGTTAATGACATGGAGCATGCAGATAAAAACGATAAAGCTGTAGCTTCTAATCTGCAGCTACAAGTATCAGTGTCTGCACAGATAAGACACGTAAGATAACCAAACAAGGATTGCTACAAACAAAAACAATCAAGGAATATAATATTTCTCTTCAATTTATAGTAACATAGCTTTATTTCAATATCATGTACACTTGCAGTATTTTTTACACTTTCCCTGGGATAAAATCTCTCTTATGTAACCGGCTGTTTTTATGTGTACAACCTGGATCTGTAATTATGTTTGGAGTGATTATTACTAATTATTATTGTATTGTGTGTTCCTGGCCATTTAAACCTTAGTCTTATATACAGTTTGATGTATAGCTAAGTACAATGAAACCATACCTGTTGGGTTGGGACAGTCTAAAAGGGGCTGAATGAAAAGTGAATGTCAGGACTGCAGCGGTATAAACCGTTATTCAAACAGTTCCTTTTTTTTTACAACATACTGCGAGTTGTATTTATAGATTCAAATCAAACCCACGAATTGTTAAAAAAGGCAATTTCTTTTCCAAGAGAAATCCAGAAATCATTGCTCCTCTAATCTAGCTTCATGTGGAGATGCGAGTGGAGGGATGTTGGTGGGAGGCCAGGGGGGGATAAGGGACAGGGATTCTGCTGCCAGCTGTCTCTCCAATCTCCCAGAGGAGACCAGATTACATAAAAAGCCTTAATCTGGGTTTAAGACCCAAGCCAGCGGTGCAGGTCCTCTCCAGGGGCAGGAGGGGGGGACAGGGAATCAAAAAACTCAAAGATCGACGACGGGATTCAAGCTAACAGACTCATCCCCTTCGAAGGCTACACATTGGGGTTTGGAGTGCTTATGCTCCAAGATTTATTTTAAAAGTTGATGACTCATAGCTTTCCCTTTGATACTCCTGAGACTATTTTAGCACAATAATAAAAATGTCTTCACTGCAAATAAAACTTCCATAGATTAAGGTCAACAAAAAGGATTCAGTTGGACCTCGGAGACAAACAGGGTCAGCGTTAAGAGCTGCGTTTGGATAGTGCACCCAGTCTGTGCTTTGCTCTTGTAGCATCATAGAATTAGGTCAAGGCCCTGTGAATCATTTGCCCCAATGGGCTAAAACCTTCCAGCAAATCGGCACTTGTTTGAAATTATTCCTGCATTTTAAAAGCGAACAAATATCCACATAAAAGCTCATATTTGTTCCTGCTCGGCGCTCCTTCGGATCATTTCTAACATATTGCACATGCATTAATGTTCTTGTCTCTTTGTTAATCAGGCAGGAAGTTGGCGGGGGGAGATGAGAACCACAAAGGGATGGCAGGGAATGTTTCATGACATCTGACGGGGAAAGTGGGTCATGCTCGGTGTTGCAGTGCTGCTAGCCTCCTCCTCTATGGCGGCTATTGAATTAATCACGCTTTACGCTCGGCTGGACAACGCAGTGCACAAAATGGCTCCCCCTCCACTCGCCTCCCATCTCTCCCTGCGTCTGCTCGCCACAGAAAAGACTTGTGCGTTGCTCTTGAAGAACTTATATCTAAGGTCTCCTCTCTTTTGATCTCTTTATGCACTCCCAACAATAAGGAGATGCTGCTCTTGTGCAGAGCCGCTGATGTGTCAATGATGCAAAAACACTTAACGCGAGGTCGAGAGGAGACATCTGCAATGTGAAAGTGCATTTTCAAGATGTTTCAGAGGAGGAAAGATTGAAAGGGCTAGAATTATTGATCATTAATGAATATTGTTGGTTTAAAGACATAATATACTGAGGACTATCGGCCTCTTTGTACTCCTGTCTTTGACTGAAGAAGGCAAGTCTTGCTACAGATATGGACGTATCTCATTACACCACTCACTGCTCATATAAAACTAGATCCCTCTTGCTCAACTTGGCCTTTTGTCCATAGTCGGTTCAGTTCAGAGAGTGAATGATGAATAAAACAGAAGGGTTTATCCCAACATATTTAATATAATGTAGTTTCTCCTACAGCGCTGAGACAACGTTTCTTTGTCATTGATGGTAATTAATTCAGTATGAAGACATTCTTAAAAAGGTTTAAGATGCGTATGTGGACAGGAAACAAATCAAGCTGCTTGCACTTCAATTATGAATGAATGATGTCACTGTTGGTGTAATGCAGTCCAAATATCCAGTATGAAACTTGTGAATTAAAAAAAAATTGTAACACTTTATAAATGTGTTTTCTGCTCAAGCTAGGCACTGATAATTATTAAACATTTTTTAAATCATCCACATTGTTTGAGTTGACTTAATTTATCAACAAAAACACTGAAAATCCACCATGAAAAATAAATCAATGATATGAAATACATTAATGTTATAGACATCTGTGCAATATTTACACTAAATGTATTCAGTCGTACGAGAAGAGTTTGGCAACATACAATACACAGAGATGCAGTCAGTTGTCAATATAATGGAGGACAGAGAGACACATCTGAAATCCTGTAGGAAAATCATTAAATGGACGGCCGGCAGTGTAATCTAGGCCAAAGCCGCCGTCATCTGTTCCACCCTAATCCACATATCTACAGATATGTCATTATGATGTTTTGCTATAAACCCCCTGACTTTACGGCAGAGCCTGAGCTGCGAGGTTAAAAAAATGAATCTGTAGCCTAAGAGCAACATTTCTCATTCGTAGCAAGATTGAGCAATGCATTTGAAATGAGAGTCTAATGGATAAACATTGTTTTATTATTGCAAGGAAAAATGAAAAAGCTGCATGAAATGAATGAAAGATTACATAATGCATTTTTTAGGAGCCTATCTGGGAACTTTTCTTTACTTACTACATTTGGTATTTCAAATGTTTTTGTGCGTGTGGCGATTCAGTATTGCTAAGAAGACTTGCCCAAAAACGTATCCGAAAACAAGGTCGATCTGTGCCATTCACAAGCTACAAAAACATGTGTGACGTTTAACAGCTAACTTTTGTAAGGCTTTATTCTTGTACTGTTGATACACAGATGTGTTTTCAATCAACGCAACATCATACTGAACATTTTAGATTACTTTTATGTAAGCTCAGGTTCAAGTCCAGTTTGGCAAGCAGCTGTTTTTCAGTGAAGGATGGTGAGTGAGAAAATGTTGGTAAGGTTGTTTTCAGGGTAAAAGGATATGGACAAACTGCGTACAGTTGTCAAATGACGTGCTTTTACTTCTATTCTCCTACCTTTCTGACAGTTTTCGTTATATTATATATATATAAGTCCAGAGTTCTTAATATCCTCATCGCAGTTTCACTTCAAATACAAGCACCTTTTCAAAAAATGTAACAATGAAAACCATATGTTGGTAAATAAAGGGTAAATGCACACAAATATAGGTGGCTCTATAGGACAAGTCACCATATGTTACCATTGTTTTCTGACGGTTTAGATACTGTATTCAAATTGTTTTACTGTGTTTTTCATGTTGAACATTTTCATAAATGGTCAGAATGATTTGTTACCCTTCTTTTTTTTTTAAATCATTTATTATTAAAGAGTTGCTCAGGCAGATAATGAAATGGACCAAAAGAGGAGGTTTTGTAATGTAGCCAATATGTTCGACCCACGTCCGGGGAGATCTCCTAACATACATGTTTGTGCTCCAATTAAGGCTGAACAAAAGGGAAATTAGAGCGCATGTAGGGCAGCAGAGGGGGAGTGCAAAGGGTGACCTCGTCGATCCATATGTTTTCACGGGATCTGCTCAAAGCACCTCACTTCTGCATGAAGGAACCTCTCACTTTCAGACCTCTTTTGAACAACCCCAAAGTTTGTGACTGGCACAGCAACAGGGGTGAGGACTGACAGGAGCAATGAAACAAAGGAAGATAAATAATTGGTCGCTCCTGTCAGAAACAGTAACTGAGGGAGATCTAGAAGAGGAGTTCCACTGAGGATTGGGCCCTCAGTTTGCTGGGATATGAGCAGCTCTTGTCTCGTCTGGCACAGGCTTTTGTTGAATGCGGTGCTGTGCAGCAAAGTAGGGGGGGGGGGGTAGTCTACCCCACTGGCCTTCCTATACGCCACTATGACAGTGCTCTCAAGAGCTGTCAGCCCACATCAGCAGCGCAGCATCCTGATAGCTCAGCCTAAATCACAATCAAAACCACATCCTCACCACTACCAGTCAAATCAGAGAACGCAACGAGGAAGGAAGGCCAACTTTAGCCAAGTTAAAAGTACCTCGTGTTGGCTTCAGATAGTCCAAGTGAGATGGGTGGTCGGTGGGGGGGGGGGCTGTTTAAGTGAGTCGGCAGTGGCACAGCTTAAAGGGCTTTACAGTGCGGGCACACCATGTTGTGCTGTGAATGCGGTGCTAAGAGCAGAGCGTTAAAGTCGGCCATTTTAGATTTGCCACAATTTGTAATGTGAGATCACTGCTTGTCACAAAGTCATGGCTTCCATACGGCAAGCTTTTCGCCGAGCAGTCATGCAGAATGGCTCCAATGCCCTTTTCTGAAGAGATTCCTCCAAAACCCCTTTGGCTCTATTTGAGTAATGCTACCAATAGTAAGAACATAGATTTTTTGACTGCGTTATTACCAAACAAAGGAGTTATTCATTGCCGTATTTCAAGTCGATTACAGCATTCGAGGTAACGACGGATGTCATTTTTGGTCTTTGACTGGCCGAGAATGAGGCCATCAGCATCACTAATATCAGTCTGACGGTAATTGGAATAACGAGCTTCGGGGGGGCTAATACATATATTTTCTAGTGACCGTCATGTTACCAATCCTGCAGTGAAAATGGTCAGCCGGCTTCATTGTTAAACCGCGGATTTCCACTTGTTCATGTTTCACTCAGGGCTAATTCTTCAACAATAAATTCCCTTATGCTTGAATCTGAACAAAGACAATGACTGATCAAGAGACACCCAATAGCAAAAACCGACAGTCCATAAAATGTACTATTCTCTTGGGAAACCCAAAATATTTTCAGACTTCATGCAGTGCGACCCGAGGATAACTTAGAAAAAAATGTTAACTTAATCTGCTTCAAATAACCAAATTACATAACGCGTCAATAAGTCAATCTGTGTCACAGCTCATTACCAGGATAACCATTATGCCTGACCGTGGGTAAGTTATCAAGTTAATTAATTATTGATAGCATTACCCGGCTCAACATGATCCTGTATTTCATGCAAGTTTTTAGCAGTTGGATGCTTTTTAAAGTCCCCATGGAATGTGTTGTAAAAAAAAAAACACTACTTCCATCCTTGTAATAAAGACCAATGCTTACCTTTACCTAAGCTTTACCTAAAGGAATCTTTAAAAGGCCGTAAAAAGAGAGTTTACCTTTCTGTAGCGCAGGATACAGTAGATGACGACCACCTTCAGCGTTGCAAGATTAAAAATCGCAAAGAGAAAAGGTTGTTTTTCCCCCTCTGCCTTTCGCTTTGCCCAGGACAAACCGTGCCACCCTATTGGTCCAAACCACGGGGTCACATGAGCAACCACAGGAACACGTGACCGTTCTCGGAATGATATGAAGAAATGAAACCGACTGGCATCCTCAATGAGCACAGTCTTGGTTGCGGCGGTACGATACTCTGTTTGCCGTATTGTTAGGTGTCAAGTATAAATAGGCCGAATTATGAGGTGTAATCTGGGTGACCATCACCCACCGCCCTTGTTTGACGCCCCCCTTCTCGGCTGCAACAAAAGGGGGGCATGCCCAGTGAGGCACGTGGGCATTGAAGGGGCACGTCTGGGGACGAGGTGAATCAGAAGTGTAGCTCCGGGGCAATCGTTCATCCTGAGGGAGGGTCGAGCACCCCTGAAATTCAGCAAGCTACTGTCCTTGCCATTGTTGGGTTACAATCACAGTCGACACACAAATAACCCAGATATGTTCAAATCATCTTAAATTCAACGCCCCCAAAAGTGCTTTCTGTGCAACTTTTTGGTGAACCTCAAAGAAGAAGAGTTTAAACCAAAGAAAAACACGCACACAGCCCCAACCGTGCACAAACACACCACTGTTGCATGCGTAGCTCTCTAGCCTCTCTGCTTTTTAATCTGTTCTATCCGTGAATGTGTGTGCACAGAATTACAGAGTTTTGGAGGCATCCCATCCAGATTTTCCAATCCAGCACAAATCCAGCCCCCATGTCAGATGGACAGTTGTGCGCAGGGCTTAATCTGACATTAATAGGCTGCAGAACGTTTAAGGAGGCTGCCAGGGAAAAGCAAACAGTACAGTGTTGCTTCCTGGATTAGGGGCAATGCAGAACAATAAAGAACGTGTTTCACCTCATGGTCAGTTGTTATTTAGAACAGATGCTCTCCATGCAAAACCCAGTCCTATATCTAACAAAATAAAAGGATTTGTAATGAGGCTCCAAATATGCATGTGCTCTTAATTTGTTGTACGTATACAACGCACACTAGCCATGCCTTTACCTACCCAGCCAACTGTAAAATAGCCCATGGGATTAACTACAAATAGAGCATTACATTTGCTCCACATTGAGGCAGAGCAAGAGTGTGGTTAAAAAGAAGAGTGACACGTCAGAGGAGATTTGCTTTACATTTGAACTCATCTCCAAAACACAAAAACAAAACTGGTGGCAAAAACAATAATTTAACTAACATTTTTGTATATTTGAGTAAATCCTTGTAAGTGCTATATGTAATCTGATATTAATTTTTGAGAAGTGCCATTTAATCTGTTTGAAAAGTGTTACGATGGTATTAAACCTAAAATTAAAAGAAAAAGATATAGTTCTACACTAAAACAACAGTATTTCCAAACCAGGCCAAAATGTAAAAATAGATCTTATTTGATGGCTATCCACTCTCATTCAGGCCCTTTTTAATAAATCACTGCTTTAGGTCAATGGTCAAACTGCTTACCGGTTAAGATGAAGGGAAGCTCCTTATCAGGGGAAAGAGGTGCAGTCTGGGAGTTTAGGAGCAAGATGGCAGATTATGGGCACACTAAAGTCCAGACAGCTACCACCGCCCTATAAATTGAATAACCCCCCGCCCATGCCCTCCAGCAAGGTGATGAACCCAGCCTGGTCCAGCATGCTTCCCCCCCATTACCAAAGCGTGTCCTCATAGCCACCCATGTCCTATCAGCGTGCCAGGGTCCTAATGGAGGCAGAAGGGCGTGAAGGAGAAGGCGAGGTAGATCAGTGACAGTCAATTCAACTGATTGTTGGATGCAGGAGAGGGGTGACAAAAAGGGGCCGAGTTGACCTTGTTACTACCCATGCAGTGTGAAAAAACGTGTGTGAGTGAATGAAGATTTCCAAGATTCTTGAATTTAATATCATTTTTAAAACTGTATTCAATAGAGTTGGTAATTCAAGTAGAATTTGAACATTTGACCAATGAGTACTTTTTCTAAAGTCATTGAATGTCCCGTGTGAGGCAACGTAGGAGAGTCACGGGTCGTGTTGGCTTTGAGCTATTTCTACCAGACTTTTCAATAAAATCAATGCTCATGTTCCAGCATCATGTAACCATCGACTGCCATCAAACTGGACCATAGTCAGACGAAATGGGTATCAGTCCAACAGCTGTTTATATAAATTGCTTTCAATTGAGTTTTAGATCTTTTCATTCTGCATAAATCATACATTGGATCAGAGACATCCTGGTTACTGTTTTGTCTCATTACTGATCAGGCAAATAAGCTATTGAAAATGTATATCACAAAACAAATGTTGGTCCTGTTTTTGGAGGAAATATGTCAGAAGATCATAGCTTAACTTTAAAGTCTGTAGTATAAACGTTGGTGTACCACTAGGCACTGTTCTGGGCCTGCTGCTTTTCTATATCCACATTATTTGGCATAAAATGTCCTATCTATGCGGATGATACTCAACATTATATGTCTGATGCTTAAAGGTGGGGTAGGTAAGTTTGAGAAACAGGCTCGAGATACACTTTTTGTTATATTCCATGGAATGCTCTTAACATCCCGATAGCAATGAATATCTTAAATGCTTTGACAAAAAATCCATAGAAAAATGTCATCTGTGGAAGCTGTAGTACTGTAAAAAGCACGACCAATCATCTGAGCCGACCCGGCTAAAATAACTGGATAGCCTACCTGCCTGTCAGCCTTCCATCTGTGCACAAACTTATCTGGTGCCCTCATTGGTCATGTGCACGTTCGTGTGTGTTGGAGGAGGGGCTCTGTAAGGAAGTGGCAGATTTGTTCCGGTTGTGTATTTTCAAATTCTAGCGCACTCGAGCTGGTTTCTCCAAAATTACCTACCCCACCTTTAATCTCAATGGTATCCATATCAATTATATAAAAATATTAGAAAGACTCACACAAAAGAGGATCCAATATTAAACAAAAACAAGTGTATTTGTTTCTTCTTTATACTCAGAATCAGAATCAGAATGCCTTTATTCGTCCCACAGAGGGGACATTTACATTTGTTACCGCAGAAAAGAGCCAAAGACAGCTTAATGTTAACTTAGAAGCATGCATAAAAAAAAATATTAAAGATAAAAAATTACATAATTTACCAAAATACACATCCTGTGACAGTATTATTAAGAATTGTATTGTATTTTTTTTCCTTTTTGGACAAAAGTGTACAGTGGTGGAATGTATTGTTTTATAATGTGGCTGTAGTGATTGCTCTGTCGGTCTAAAGGGCAGATTAAACACACAATATTTGGGCCACAGTCAGTGATCATTTGTACTTAATGTGGCTGTCATCTTCATGAGCGTGGTGGCAAACACTGTAATACATCAATCACTGTAATACATCAATATTGGAGCACTTCAACCACTGTGCTGTATCATGACTTCAACTTCTGTGTATTTGAAATCCGAAGATTTCAAAAGCATAACATCTTCTAATTCATATTAGTTATCTAGTTCTTCCATTATTTTAACTTTCACATTTCGGCAAAGATTGCTTTTGTTATCATACCAAAGCTGCGCGTCATTCCATATTTAACAGATAAGCAATTGAATAAAAGTTTATTGAAGAGCAGTCAGATAAATAAAATAGGTAACAGACAAGAACATTCAAACTTTGGGGGAACCTTTAAGGTATAATTTAGGTCTTTAAAAAAACTCTTCCTTGTCTTATAGTGCAGGACTTCTTCTAAGATGTGAAACTATAAAGATTTTTCAAATCACATTTAAACGAAAAAGGCTCTGCATGAAAGAAATTTCAGATGCACTTAGTATTGTGGATAAAGGCAATAAACACAGTGAAAGGAAGCTCTACTTAAACATACAAAAAAATAACTTAAAAAAGAAAGACGAAAGCCCTTTTGAACCCTTTTCTGTTTGATAATTATCCAACCATATTCTTTTATGTTGACGGTTTATCCCCGATAGCCATAACTGCAGCACTCTTGTGTCGTGGGGACAATAAACCTCCTGAAGTGTTCGACATTCTCTTAAAGCCCCCCCGCTCTTAACTCTAAAGCTGGACCACACAAAGCAACTCTGTGCCTAATGGAAAATATGGCCTGACCCTCTACACTGATGTGGTCAATGCAGCCAGTAATGGGTACACTGCCTCCTGGCAAAAACCCATGATGAATGGACTTCTGTTTGGTGAGGAACCTCTCCTGCTTTGTTTGTGTACAAATAACGAGATGCAGATGCAGGATACAACATTCATTTGTTAGGAAGTTAAGTTTTTGCAAAGAAAACACATCACACCCACAAGGGCAAAGGTATTACACATTGATGAACAACAACACTGCGCCACGAAGGGATGTTGTATTCCCTTAATCAACAAGCTGTCTTCTGAGGGGCGATGCATTAAATATTAGCCTCGGTTTTCTGTGGAGTTTGAAAATAACAGAGAAAATGGGTCAAACAGTTATTCATTTCACTTGTTTGTACCACTAGAAACCTTTACTTGACCCTGATGCTGCCAAACACTATTTGACCTCTCTCTGATCAACAGACATTGGTTCATTTGGAAAGAAATGCAAGAAACATTTCCAAAGCTCATATGAAAATGGAGGGAAATAAAATTACAGGAGCACCTCAAAGAAAATCCAGTTCCTCTTTTAATTTGACCGTGTTCCCAACAATAGAAGATAATCATTACTTTATTTTAGGAAAACCGAAATACTCAACCCTTTTGTTTATCCTACACTTTTCTATTTTGTAGTTTTATTCCGTAGTCCTGCTGACGAAAGGACAAACAAACCAAATGCAAAAAATGACCTCCTTGGTGGAAGGAATAACGACCAACTAAGCGTCTTTATTTAGCTTTTAACAATGGTTAGCTAATCATAGTTATGGTGACATGGCTCCGAACAAAACTTATCCCATTTAAGAAGATAGTTATAATATACGTTTTTCCATTTCTTGTGGACAACTCAAACAGAATATTTTCAAAGAAATGGCACTAACTGTCTTTTTGCAGCTCTAGTTTTGAAATTGAAGCAGATTACATTTCCCTCAGTTGACTTGCTCAGCAGATATAACAACAATAGCTTTTGCGGATGTTGTTGCCTTAATGTTTATTGTGTTTGCCCCTTTATATAGTAGATATACCTAGGTGTTCAAAGTTATCCAACATTCCTTTGGGTGTCTGCTTAGATCCCAGGATTACCCTGGTGGTAATACAGTTCAGAACATTGGTATTGAGTCATAACAATTTCTGCACAACGGAAATCAATTTGTATCAACACAATGCATCGACACGTGTGCTCCTCGAACAATCCCAACAGGATTTAGACTTGTACCATCGGATGGGATCTGACATGTTAAGATGTCGAGCACATACAGCTGGGAAATCAGATGGGGATGATGAGCAGGGCAACATGTGCTGAACTAGATGGTGATATGAGCCAGGGGATTATGGGTACGGTAACCGGCCGTGCAATAATACACATCTGGGATGGAGATGATTTACAAACAAAGGGATCTGATGATGGATAAATTGATGCAGATGGATGTATGAGTGGGAAGACGTACAAACTCATGGACGACTGGTGCATTGCAGTGGCAGAGCAAACCATTTTTCTTAGCCCGTCTAAAGAGCGCAGTGATAGAAATGGGACCTGACCATGCCAGAGGCTGGAGACACACACACACACACCCACACACACACACACACCCACACCCACACCCACACACACACACACACACACACACACACACACACACACACACA